>JAWZYV010014055.1:0-90432 GCA_038373885.1 Cheiracanthium punctorium
ACCAGTTACTTGACTACATTTGTTGTAGGTATGATTCAAAATCATAATTTTCCTTGATTATCCTTACTTCTTTCTCCATTGAGGTGTGTTTGAAAGCTGTAGCATTTACAATCTCCGATTTGAATATAATAAATACATTTTGGGGGGGGGGGGTCGTCCTTCAACATGTAATATCATACATTAAAAATGCAGTGTAATTAAAAAAGCAATTGCATTATATTCCATTTGTTAGATTTTTTTCTAAGTTATTTAAAGAATTTTTTTATTTAAAATATAAGTAATTAAGTTATTTAAAGAAATATTTTTAATTGGAAACTAAAGTATAATTGCCTTTTTAATATCGGTGATATTTAAAAATTAGCACAAAAATGAATTTTGAAAAAAAAAAAAAAAAAAAAAAAAAAAAAAAAACACTATTGTTGCTCAATTTTTCAAGATTACAGTTTATTATTTTTCTTAGCTTATAAAATGAAGTGTCATCTTTATTTATGCAATAGGCACATTAGTATATTATTACCGCGGAAGTCTCAAGTTTGAAAGTGAAGAAAGATCAGGGAAATTACTTGTTATTTGTTGAAACGCGAACCGCGAACGTAAGTTCGCGTTTCAATAGCTCACTCAAGGTAGCAAGCAGACGACCAGAAACGAAAACCGGTTTGTTTACCGAAATAGTTAAGACTCCATTCGCTATGAAAGAAAGTGGCGCTAGTAGCGACGATTGGCGCGGCCGGATTTTAACACTAAGTGAG
This sequence comes from Cheiracanthium punctorium, assembly GCA_038373885.1. NCBI lineage: Eukaryota > Metazoa > Arthropoda > Arachnida > Araneae > Cheiracanthiidae > Cheiracanthium > Cheiracanthium punctorium. Next base: position 750 of record JAWZYV010014055.1, read on the forward strand.
CGTGCTTACCGTATATGTGCTTTGGAAACACTGAATCAGTAAAGATTCGTTGCTGCACCAACTCAGTGACCAACTCATCCACACCCACTCATTTACTGTTTCAAATCATCCACGGACTAAGAGGGTTCAGGACAATCATCCAAGCATTGCGAAAGAACTAAATGAAATTTGCCTAAAAGGTAGCGCTGGGATTCGTACCCATTAATTTTTGGCGCATGCGTCGTCTGCTAGTAGCTGAAACGTAAACAAATATTAACGGAAGCACCCCGCGGGAGATACTTACGCCGTGTGTCGTCAGAGGGCGCCCGTGCCGTTAATTATTAAAAGGGGGTCGCATATTTTCCTTTCAGAGGCTGACGCAGTTTCGCCCGTCTGCCGCTTCCCGATGACCGTCCTAAAGCCTCTTAGTCCGTGAAATCATCTATCGACTCAGAGTCGAAAAGAGTGGAAAAGAGTTGAAAGAGTAAGGGAAAATCTCTGGGAACGGCAAAGGGAAAATAAGTTTTCCTTCCCTTCGCACTTGGAATGTATTTCCCTTGAGGGCTTGAGATTCGAATCAGTAGAGAGTGAGTGTAAAGACTGAGCCACTCAGTACCAAGATTCGAATCACTGATTCGACTCATCAAATCATTGGCCATCTCTATTGGCCAAACTCTAGTTGTGTGCATGGACTTAGACCAGGGCTGCCAGATTTGGCTAATATTAGCCAATTTAGCTATTTTTGATCACGATTGGCTAGAAAATTTGTAAAGAAAATAGCCAACCTGATTTTGGCTAATTTTTGGCTATTTTTTTATCGTGGTTGCTCGAAATTGGTTAATATTATCTAATTTGGTCATTTTTTAAGCTTATTTGAGTCGATAAATTTTTTGAAGAAATTGTCAAACTATTTAGCCTTAGCAGGAAGGAAAATTCAGTTACCTCAACCAACTCCAACACTGAGGCTGAAAGAGGAAGGTGAGGTCATGTGTCACGCCTATAAAAATCATGTCATTACCCTTGACCTCTGACAGAGGGTTGTTGTGTTGCGTTGGTGCCCGGTGCGGCCCTGTTTGAAGCCCCATTCTTTCCGAATTTTGGCATTAGGGTATGCTGCTGCCGCCCCTTTATTTTTTATTTTATTGGTTGCATATATTTTTTTTTTTTTTAATTCGCCGCCAGTGGCGGACTGTCACCGTCACCTTGCATTTACATATATCTACATTTTTTATTTATTTTAGATATGTTACATTAAATTTTATGTTCACATAGCAACAGTTGGAATAATTTATATATTTAGGTTGTTTTTAACTAATATTAATGCGCCGTAAGACAAAGGATGAAAATTTTCATGCTGTGTAAATGAATTAAGTTTTATTTCTAAAGTTGGTCAGAACATTTTGAAAAAAAATACGTTCATATTTTATACTCTAAATTTGCTTGTATAGACCAAGCGTGCATCCTGAGGGGGCTGCTTCCCCTCCCTCGAAATCTGACTACTTTTGTGTTTTTGGTAAACTACATATATCTTATAATTCTTGAATACATTTACTTAAATTACTATTTAATAGACAGCTCCCACTCCGAAAATAAAATTATCTCTATATTACTAATATAGGCAGAATTCCCCAGTCTGTACGTATTTATTATACAGTATGAGGAATTGCTGATTAATTATTAGGTACATATTCTGTTCATTTGCTTAATTGTATGATCAATTTTTTTTTTCTTTGAGGGTTGAACTTGTATGGAATTCAAGAGCAGAAAATAGAACTTTCTCTTTAAAATTTTAAACAAATGTTTTAAATCAAAAGATTTTGAGAGAAACTCTCCCCCTCCCATGTAAAAAACGTGTTCATACTCTATTCCAACTTCAAATTCTCCAAAGCTTTATTAAAAATCCAAAAGATGGCGCTGCAATCACAGGTTTGGCTATTTTTGGCTAATTTTCAGAGGCAATTTGGCTATTTTCATAAATTTTGATCTGGCAACCCTGACTTAGACTCCGTGGTTGTGTGTTGTGGGTTTTGTTGTGTTTCTGTGGTGAATGAGACAGGTGTTTCTGGGAAGCTAAATTGATATTTTGTTATTCTATTTGTGTAATTTGCTACTTCTTCTTTGTACTATGTTCCATTGTGTCTCAAATTTTGCTAATGGTAAGTTTCTGAAATCATAATTTTCAACACATCGGCAATTCGAACAGAAAACTTGAGAAGAAAAGGTGTTTTACAGTTTTATTTATAGTTTACAGTTTAATAGCTACGAAATTATTTTCAACAAACATATGATTATGTATATATTTTTTGTTGTTTCACCGTCATTCATTATTTGCTCTGTGTTTAATATGGGCGGAAGGTACCCTTAGTGTGCTGCAGGTTTGCACTCCATCAATAATTCATTCAATTATTTACTGATTAAAGATAGTGCTCATGCATAGAGTAGTGTTAGCTTTGTTAACGCATTTGTGGCCCAATATTTTTGCGACTAACTTCGATTTTCTAATACCAGTAATAATAGATAAAGTTCTGATACCAACTTCTTCAAGAAGGGATGATTTCATTTAAAATCATTATGTATAAAAATTGGGTTAATTCATAGTTTAGGATGCTTCTTGGCGCTTTTTCAAAAATCGCCAATTTGGCGCGTTTTCCCGTCTTTGCGAGCGACACTACGGGAAAACGCAACTAAATTAGCGATAGATACACAAAATTAACAGAATAATTTTTAAAATTTAAAACAAAAAAGTCGTACTTACGTGACTTGTTTGTTTTCATCTCCCGAATTCTGAAGCAGGGTTAGAAATTAAGATATTAAAGTGAAGTGCCAATGGCACCCAACTATTTTATCTTAGTTGCCAAAATGATCTACTTAGGTGTAATTTTGAAATTATGTAGTGTGTTCATTCAAATATCAAATCATAATAGCCAAGTAGGAATACTAATTAAAGTTTGTTTACTAAATATATACATGTGAAAGTAGGAAAGTAAATATGTAGAATGTTAAATGTTGAAAAATGCTGCTAACAAATTAATAAGAATAAAATTACTGCAATATTTAAAAAAAAAAAATTGGAGCTGCAAATTACTGTTCTTTTATAAAATTCTGCATCCTATGCAGCCTCTCTGTGCAATTCATACGTGCAAGGTCATGTGGCATGCGCAGGGTTGGGTTTTTGATGTCAAAAACTGGTTTTTGACATGACACGTCAAAAAGTGTCAAAAACCTAATGTTTCTTTTTTATGGTCATGAATAACAATTTTAAATACATTATATTTCACAATTAATGTAATTACATTAAAACTACATATCACCCTTCATATTATTTGTCATGTTAGAACTAAATATCTGAAAAGGTTAAAAAGTATTTGTGTAAATACTTATACACATCTATTTTTTCCTCCCCAAAGTACCCAGCTATTTCTAAATGTGTTAATATAAATAATTATATGAATTACTTTATGCATGATTTAATATTAGAAGTGTTACTAAAACTATTCTTTATCCTTTATTCAATGAATAATCCTAAGTTAAACATTTTTAAAAAAATTCTAAATATGTGTATAAATAAATTTTCTGCATAAATATTACATATAAACCACATCTGTTTTATAAATATTTCCCGGGTAAGTAAATTAATAATTTGAAAATGAAATAATGATTTGCTATTATCAATACACTTAAAATTTTATAATATACTTTTCATTGTATTATGTTAATAGTTTCCATTTAATTATTCAAAGCAAGGGCAGTTTATTTTGGTGACAGTTTCTGTACTTATAAAACAACCCCCCTTTTCTCTTGGTTCAAGTTTATAGCTGTAAGCAGCAACACGGTGTTAATCCTTTGTGGAATGTCTTTTGAAAGGCAAATAGATAGCAAACCTGTTTTTTCTTTGTATTCTAAAGTATGCACCTGGGTGGCCAATGGTCAGAAGTGTGCAATCAGTTTACTTAGTGATAAGAGAGCTTGATTGCAGCAAAATAATATTGTCAGTTTGGAAAATTTTTCCGAAACTAGCTAAGAACACTTTAGTCTTTCTTAAAACTAAGCTAAGCTATTTTAAAGTAGTACTTAAAACTAAATAATACAGTTATTTGACCAAATTTTTTTTTTTTTTTTTTTTTTTTAAATTATTAAATCTGTTCTGTACATAATTAAAATTGTGGATAAAGGTGGTAAGCCAAAAAATACTATATGGAATGATTTTATTTGTGTGAAAGAAGGAAATAAAATTTACGGAAGATGCAAAAAGTGTGGACATACTATGGCCAATAGACAGGGCCCTAACCAGAAGGGGGGCTACGAGGGCTGAGCCCCACCTAGCCGGCTTTCAGCCCCCCCTAAGATTTTCAAAAATTTTTGTAAATTTACAGATCAATACGAAATTCTAGAAACGACTGATTTTTAACAATCGCTCAATTTTACATCCTAAAAAATACCCATTGTTTTGGGAAAATTTCTCAACACAATGCCCAGATTGCTATACATACGGTTCATTATTTCGCTGCATGTAGCATCGGTTTTCGGATTTTTCCCGAGTACATGAAACTGCCGGTTTTCTTTTAAGTTCCTTACAATTATGTATTAGAATGAAAAATAAATGCACTTTTCAGTAAATTTTTATTCCAAAGTTTAATTGTTAATTTTTTTTATTTTACAGAGTTTATTATTATTATTATGGGATAGCATTTAATGGATTGCAAAAGTTGTGAATTATTGTTGTACAAAAAATTGCTCTAACCAATATCCAATACTGCATTCTCTCAAAATCATTTGAATATTTTTAATGGAATCACAATGAAAAAATTATTAACATAACGAATGTTAAATATTTTAAAAACACGGTGTTTTTTTAAGCAAATACTCGAGAAAAAAAAGTGCAAATTGAAAAACAACCCCCCCCCCCCTTCTGCCTACTAATACTTATATTTGTTCCGCCCCCCAAACTAGATTCAAAGCCCTACCTAACATTTCATCCCGGTTACGGCTCTGCCAATAGAGTGGATAGGATGAAAGTACATTCAGCAAAATGCAATAGTGGAGAACAAGAGAAAAAACAAAGCAAAGTAAATGAGGAACAAAGAGTGTATATGGAAACTGATGATACAAGTCTAAAGAAAAGTCATGAATTATTTGAAGTAAATTAATGTACATCTCGAGTTGCAGGTGTTAAGAGTTTGTTTACAGCAAAACAACATATCTGATTACATAGTGAAAACTGCACCCAACATGAAAAAACAGCTGGATCTACAACTTGCTAAGTTTTTTTGCAGTTGCAATATCCCTGTTAATGTTGTTGAACAAAACGAATTTCTCAAGCTCATAAATTTGCTATGCCCTGGTTATAAACCTCTTACCAGAAAAGGATTATCTGGCAGTCTCTTGGATGAAGTGACTGAAGAGTTAGAAAAGCAAATGAAATCAGAACTTCAAGTAAAGGAATGCACATTAGTTGAAGATGGATGGAGTAATATCCATATTGAAGCAGATATAGCTTCTTGCCTGCATGCTGTGGGAAAAATTAAAAACAGCAGTATTTCACCAGAACTTCTACAGCTGATGGTGCATTTGCATTCTTGTCCTTGCAGTTCAACATCAATAGAAAGAATCTTTTCCAATTTTGGATCTATCCAGACAAAGTTACGTAATAAACTTGGATTACAAAAAGCTGCAAAACTAGTGTTTTGTTACCGCATGCTCCGGGGTAAAAAGGAATTAGAATGGGACTAGGTAAAAATGTAATTGTGTAAAGCTGAAAATATTTGTTTTATTTACTTGTAATTTCACAGATTAACTTAAACTAATGTATTTTCATTTTTAAAAACTAAATAGGTTGATAATTTTTTTTTTTCATAAATACTTCAGGGTGTCGACAGATCATGGAAATAAGGGAAATCATGGAAAAATCAGGGTACTTTTTCGATCTGGAAAAATCATGGAAGTATCAGGGAATTTTGCAAAAATATTTAAAAATCAGGGAACTTTTGTTTCTGCCTAGTGAACTAGATCATTTTTAATTGTCAATCTGATGCGCGGCTCCGTTCTGGATCACATGACGCTCAACTGATGCACAGATACAGACATTTTACGAATCCGAAACCAGAATACAGATCATACGAGGACATAGAAATATGAATCTGAGACTAAGTGATGTAGGCACTATCACTATACGAATCCGAAAAAGTGCATGTATTCGGACTCGTTCTAAGATGCGGATCCTACAAGAAATCGGATATGCGAATCATATCGGCATGTGAATTGCTACCTGAATAAAGTCATAGGTTAAATGAATGGTAAAAGATGATTTAGTCTATTACTTACTGCGCCCTTGTGTTTTTTAAAGTGATGGGACATTTGAGTGATGCCTGCTAAGCTCCCCCGCAAGACGATTTTTTTTTATAGATAGTGCTCATTTTTAAGCCTTTTTACATATTTTTTTTTTAATTTGAAACGATACATCGATTGAAATAAAATAAGTTGACTAGGTCGCCAAATTATTTTGATCAGTCATCCTTACGCTTAAAATTGAACACTACCTTTATAAAACGGGGAAACTTTCTGCTACATATTGTCTTTTAGGGTTCGACTAAATCTTATGTTTGGATTTATGAAACTGAACTACAATTTTATTAATATTAAGCATTTTTGTGGTTTTCTATTATTTATTTCTCTATATGAAGCATTCACCTGTTGGTGCATGATACACAATGGCGATTTATATGAAAGATTATGGTATGTATGTACATAATTAGTTCTGGAAATTTGATAAAGATTGTCAGGGAAATCAGGGAAAAACCAGGGAACTTTTTTTCTCAATTTCTGTAGCCACCCTGTACTTTTTTTTTCTATTTTTATAGTAGCTTATTTAGTTATTTTCTATTCAGTACAGCTTGAACCAAACTCAAGTTTGGGGGTTGTCTTGTCAACAAAATAATAGTTTGCATGGGGATAATACCGTAAGCGGGTGTCCATCGCCAAGGGAGATGCGTCGCCAAAGCTTACTATTTGTAGTAAACAGTCCTGGCAGCGTTGCCAATCGAGATTAGCTATTCGGCCACCCGTCCGGCGGAGTTGTGTTGTTTTATGATGTCATGAGAAACTATACTGTTGGAAGGAATTATGTGATTGGTTGAACGAATTTCAAGGAGTTTAACTGGCAAAATAACTGAACTTGAATTCGCCGGGAAGGAAGTCATGTTGTGTCGTCTGCTGAAGTTTTGTATTTTATAATGGTTATTTTTGAAAAGTGTAATTTTTGCTTGGTTTTATAATAAATGTAGGTAATTTGTGTAGAGCTGTAATGATATCGGTTCGTTTATACGCTGAGTTGTTTCTTATTTCTTTATCAAGTCAATTTCGACAAACATTTGAAAATGTTGCGACTGTGTTGAAGTACAGTTGTTATGCTTATTTGGATGCTTCTGATGGATTTATTTTGAGATGAACGCACGTTGTTCATGAATAAAATTTAAGGTATGTGGTGCTTTTATTTATTTAAATGTTTATTCCTTGCTTTACGGTACACCAGTGTATAGTTGAGAATATTTATTGTCTTATGTTTTCATAATTATGTAAGGTTTTCAGTATGTTATGTTATTTTTTTGTGAATTGCGATGAAAAAGTAAAAATTTTTAAGGTTTTAAGAGGGATGGTTAATTTTATTTGTGATATGCATTTGCTCCTGATTTACAGAATTCCCGTACAATTTCTAGGTTTATTATGAATAAATATGTAAGGATTTTTGAGTTGTTTGAGATCAGATTTGATTCTAGTGTGATTAATAGTGTAAATGTTGTGTGTTTTGAAGGTATTAAATTGCAAAAAGCACGCGAGGGAGGAAGTAGTCGGTTTATTATAGTAGTTTGTTATTTATAAAGAGTGTTTTTAACGTTTTATGAAAATATTTGCAGTATATTTTTCTTGAAATCACATGCACTATTCACGTTAAATATGATTCAATATATGTATTTTTGAGTTGTTTGTGTGTGTGTGTGTGTGGGGGGGGGGGAGGTAGGTGGTTTATTTGATGTTTTTCTATTAATTTAAAATTGTTATTTTAACGTTTTCAGGGAAATTTTGCTGTATAATTATGTGCAGAAACTTATTTTGGCATTTTGTATATGATTAAGGTTATGGTTTATTTATTTTTTGACGTACCCATAGTCCAGAGGTAGTGCTTTGTTTATGTGATTTTTGTTCATAATTGCATTTGAAATATGTCTAAAAATTTTTTTATGTGTTTAGATAGTGTGTTATAGTTTGGGGTTCATTTTGTTAGTTATGTGTCAACGTATGTTTATGTTTAGTTTGGCGCTCAAAAAAAGTCGCCAAGGTTTGCCGCTGGCGACAAAAGAAAAAGTCGCCAACTCAACCGACACCCGCTTACGGTATTATTCCCGTTTGCATTGTCCAAAGGTTTATTCTAGTGTATTAAGTCAAAAATTATGATAGTTGTACAAATATTTTTGTTACAAAAGTGGTTTTAGGACAAAATTTTAGGTTTTTGACACTTAGTGTCAAAAATTATGTCAAAAAGGGGTTTTTGACATGACTGTTAAAACCACCAACTGCCAAAAACTTGCCAACTCTGGGCATGTGCCATCGCCAAGCTAAAAATGCACTGAGCTCTAGCCTTAAGGGAGGGGAAAAAAGGAAACAAACAAAAGAAACCCAGGGAAAAAAATAATTTTACTGAAAAAGAAGTAACATTTCATTATATTTATGGCAAAAATAGAGCCTGACTATCACACGGGTAAGGGAGGCACTAGCCTGGGGTGTTCAAATCTGCTAAATTACCCTATATAAATGAGACTTCTGATAATAATGACTTAATCCATGTAATTCTGAATAGGTAATATGGTTTGAAGGGTGATTGGTGATAAACCTTTCGTAAAATTCCGAATGTGTCAAGTATGTTATAGCGATTGCCGTTGATCAGTATGCTTTGCTAAGAATGTTTTTTTTTTTATGTTAGGTGTAAAAAATGACTACCAGGTATTATTTCATGGTTGTTAAACTTAAATTTCTGGGTGCAAAATACGACTAACGACTGCTTATTTCTAACCCTGGTCCGAAGGGATTTTTTTTTTATTATTTTTAAAATTTTTTGTTTTTTCCTTTCATTTAAAGTTTTTGTCATTTTTTATATTTAAAAATATTTTTGTCATTTTTTATATATTTTAATTTCTTTTGTAATTTTTTTTTTATTCTTTCGGTGGATAAACTTTTACTACATCCATCATAAACGCTTTAAACGTGCCGTCCGTCTGCTCATGTTTATGGATCCGGCACCATATATACGTGGCCAGATAAGATTCGAAGGAGCCTCATATATGTTTCCTTGTCAATTCCTTCTTAATTGCCAACCACGCTCCCTCAATAGAATTAGTGTGGTTGACAGCCAAATGCCGAAAGCCTTCGTCTTCCAGTCAATTGTATGCCCTCCAGCAGTCTGATATTATTGTAGAGCCAGGCAACAACCAATCCCTTGTAATTGGAGTGTCTCTCGTGCGATCCTCAACCACTCTAAAAAAACATTTATTAGATCCCCTTTCAGCACCTCCAAACACCCATTTTCCATTCACTGGCTTTCCTCTTCCAAACTTTGATTTATCTATCTCCACAATCACTCCAGAACCTCCTAATTTCATATGTGCATCATTGCTCATTATATATAACATACACACTTCTCTGCAAAAAGAGAACCAATCAGTCGCTGTTTCTTTCGAGATCCAAACAACCCTCCTTACAAACTTCCCAAACAATTCATTGCAATTTTAGAAAGTGATTCCATCAACCTTTCAAGTTATTAGGCAAGTTGGAGTGTATAGGCTGATTAATTTTAGTTTTTACCAACTATGCGAAAAATTCCAGAGCTGGGAATCGAACCCAAGACTGCCGCATAACGTGCGGGTGCTCTACCACTGAGCTACTCTGGGACGATTCCCAGATGAAATTTCTCGCATTAGAGCCGTTGGCATTTATCCTCTGGCATTATTCCTCTGCAAACCACAGATAGAACAGATGAAACAATTAATTCGCGACAACGTTAATTGTTTCATCTGTTCTATCTGTGGTTTGCAGAGGAAGATGATAAATGCCAACGGCTCTAATGCGAGAAATTTCATCTGGGAATCGTCCCAGAGTAGCTCAGTGGTAGAGCACCCGCATGTTATGCGGCAGTCCTGGGTTCGATTCCCAGCTCTGGAATTTTTCGCATAGTTGGTAAAATTAATCAGCCTATACACTCCAACTTGCCTAATAAATTCATTGCAAATTTTAAGAATCTGATACATGCTTTGCTTAGGTGGCTTCTCTCAAACCAGGATCCACGCCTCACATTCTTTTTACATGCATGCCAATTAACCTTTCCCTGCTTCCTATAAAACCATCAGTCGAACCTTTCTTTTCAGTCAATTTCATATTTTCTCCACAATTAGGACAACCTTTCTTAGCCGCAATCATTCCTTCTTTAATAACCCATTCTAAAAAGGAACGCTTACCTTTCACTTTCAGGAGAAAGAAAAAATCATTAGAATACTCCGGGGTCTCATTCATAACAGCTGCATTCGGGGCCGTCGTTATTAGCAACCGGGCCTGCTTCTTCGTTGCCACCGGAAGAAATGAGTGAAACATTGAGGCCTAATATTTACATTTGCGCTGTTCGATTGTATGCGATTTGGGATTATAAACGTTAATTTATTTTATAATTAAAACACAATTTTGTGATAGTTTTGTCACATAATGATTTAATGACAAGGTGTTTTAGATGTAGGTAATAATTATTTGAAGATTGCGCTTTTTTTTTATGGAAATAAATCAACGAATTCAATCATAGAATTCGAACTTTAAGTTCTGAATGTAAAGGTAAGTGTACACTTGTATTTAGAAATTCTACAAATTTATAGGATATAAAGCATGTTTTGTGAATTAATATTCATGTGTTATTTATAAATCATTTTAATCTGAAATCGTTTAACTTGGGTAGTTTATTATTCTAGTAAATAAGCGTGCGTTGTAATACTAGTTAGACATTCTTATCTGTTTAAATCTTTCAGTTGAAAATGTCATTTATCATTTATTATAAATGCAACTAAATGTGTGATATTGGTTTCAGTGCAGAAGTACTGTAAAATATGTTATTAATTTTTGCACATGTTTATGTAGAAACTTAAATTGAAGTTAATATTTTGTATAAGTGTTCATCATACTCAAATTCAAAGTTCCATTTAGATAATGGCTATAATAAAAAGTAATTAATTCAGAGATCGTTTGTTTTTAGTTTACTACAATGTTTAGCGCAACTTGTGAAAAGGGATCTTGAAATTTTTCAAGTCCTAGAGCTGTTAGTTAGTTTATCTTAATTTGTATTCAAAGTCCGTGGAGCAGGTTTTTTTTTTTTTTTTTAAGCTATAACCCTAATATACAGCAATGCAGGGACGAAAATATTTGTTTTCAATCGCCAGTTAATAATAACTTTAAAAAAAAGGTGTTGGAATATTAGTGGTATTTCCTAGTATGGTTTTCTAAAATTTATATTTTTTCTTTGGAGAAGAAAAAGTATATGGAACTAACACTGGAAATTATAAATCATTTTCATTTCGAATGGTAAAATTTTCGATAAATAAACTCATTTGAACTAACCAAAATGAAAACAGTTAACAAACGTGTTTTATCATACACTGTTACGTTATTCTTAATCCTTTTGATATATTATCTCCCCTTTAAGTTCGTACTACTATTTATGGAACACCCTTTATTTTGTAATTCATTCTAAATGTTTCTCGTTAAATTAATTTACATTATTTTTCATGTAAATACCAAGGACTTGCAGTGCACAGGTTGTACTTATAATTATAGCAAAAATTCTTCTGATACCTATGACTTACTAAAGATTAAAAATTAAGTAGTATATCAGTACTTACATTTTGTATACGTGAATTGTAAATATCAAATATTTTAAATTCTATTTCAGCTCCTCGTCATATATTCTGTTAATATATTAACCGAACAATATTTAATAAATGAAAATTTAATAACTACTAGTTAAATTTATTTTAAAAGTAATAATGGTTGTAACTGCTTTGCTTTGAAAATGTGAAACTTAAACATTCAGTATAAAGAAATGCATAAAAATGTCTGTATCATTTGTGTATTCGTTTACTTTAATGTATACTAAAAGTCAGCTTAATTTTTTCATGTATATTAAAATTCAAGCTAAAATAAGGAATCATGAGAGTGAGCACTACTTTGTTTTTCCTTCAAATTACATGCATCTATTTACTTTAATGTCCGCGTGTATCATAGTAATGAAACTGTTAATGAGTTCGTACTTGAATTAGTAACACAATCACTACTTAAATCTATATTTAATAACGTTTCAAAGCATCGGAAAGTTTAAAAATTGCTTGATGTATACGGGAAGACGCAAGCATCCGTAGGCCTCTTTGGATGACTCATCGAAATACACGCGCAGGCCCGTTACTAATAGCGAAGGCCCCGCTGCATTTTGCATGGTTTCGTTTGGATGAGGTTTGAAAGATCCGTATGTTTTGTTTTCGTTACTGACGACGCAATATCGGATAGATACAGTATCTGCTGCTCTATTATGATATGGGATTAGATATGGCGTCTGTTTTATGTAATGTGGGGATGTACGGTATAGTATGTTATGCGTGGGTGCCAATTTCAGATTTTTTTGGGGGGGGGGGAGAAAGGGGGTGTTCTTGCAATTGTAGTGCAATATCTATAAGAATAGAAGCACGTTAGTAAGGGTGTGCTCTTGCTTTCTGACATTTTAGTACTAAATAGTGGTGTAATCAGGATTATTTTTCAGGGTGGTCCCAAAGGATTGAGAACTTATTTTTTTAAATGCTTGAGCTAGAACCGAAATATGAGTAATAAATAACGAGTTATTTAAATAAGCCTTAAAAAAATATTTTTATAAAGTAAATGAATTCATGCATTTTTATTATTTAAAATATTATTTGAAAAAAATACATATATTAGGCATGTAAACTTAAACACATTTTTTAAAAGTTATCGTTTTGTTTCAAACAAAAATTTCGAGAGGGAACCAGGATTTCTATGCCCACCCCTGGGTACACCACTGGTATTAAAATAATTCAAAAAAGTTCAGTATGTTTTTAAAATGTTGATGTCTAAGGAGGAGGGGGGTGACTTGATCCCCATCTTTCAAGAATCTGCGCTCAGAAGCAACACTAGGCACAAGATTTCCGTTATACTTTTTAAAATGAGAATGAACAGGTTAAACCAGCGTTCAGAATTTAAAAAGGGGAAGGGAGACTATGGGGGTACAGCATGTTATTGGAAGATTTCTATGAACACTATCTGAATTATTCGGATAATTTAACATTGTATAAAACAATGCATTTGTATAAAAACATCTATTAATAAGAGAAAATAAGCTCTAAATACAACTCTTATGCTTTAAAGTAAAAAAATAATGTATGATATTTTTATTTGTTTTTAAACCAAAAAAATGTAATTGCATGTAGTATTTTAAACATTCTTGTAGTATTTTAAACAAGTACATAATGCTGTGTACAGTGGCGTAGCCAGGATTTTATTTGAGGAGGGGGGGGGGGACATGTGTGTCAAATAGCTAACTATCACTTGTAAATAAATATCACATTGTAAGCTAAGTAAAGGGTCAGATTTAGGAAAGAAGGGCTGAAGCCCTCCCATCCTCTAGATACGTGTTATAAGACTTGTTTCTTGCATTCGAACGAGTAACAAATACTTAGTAACTAGTAGTGAGTTTAGAGCAGTGGCGGCTCGTGGGATACAGCAAGTACAGCCGGGCTGCACTTAAAATTATCAACAAATACTTTAAAATAATTTTTTCTACTAACTTTCTTAAATTCAGATTAGAATTATGGAATTTCTATGATAAATTTTTAAAAAATGTAAAACAAAAAACGTGTTGTAGTAACTGCCGGGTCGCTCATTCAGAAAAAAGCCCTTTAATCTTCCCGCAATTCAACTGTGAGTCTTGGTACAGCCGAGGCCTCCGACAGAGGAAAAAGAATCTTTCTCCTCTCTCAGAGGATTCGGTACAGCCCTCATTGCCGATCAAGAAATTGGCAGCACCGTTACCATGGCAACGTGTTTGTAAGCAGTCTCTCCGGCATAGGGAGTTAGTAGCTAAGTACAGCTGATGAAAGATTTTCAAACGACGGCTGTAGGGAATTCGACTGACTGATTGGCTCGAGAAGTGAGGGAGGGGTACGGAGAATATATGTTCGGAAAACTCTCCACTTTATATTGCTGAATTTATCAAGAAGGTAAGCCTGGATAGACGCTTATGAATGGACAATTACCCATCAAAGCAGTATTGTTTTTAAGTAAGCAAGAACTGGCATTTAGAGGACATGGCGAGCGAGAAAATTCTTTAAACATGGGAAATTTTAAAGAGCTTTTAAAATTGATATCTGAATTAAAACAACGCCTTTTTATGAGGACATCACTGACCGATTCGCAAGTTTAAAAGAAAGGAGGATTGATTTGACTTATAAAAAATAAGTAAGTTTTCTTTTTTTTTTCTTTCCTTCTGAAGTTAACGTTACAAAAGAAAATTCTAAGAAAACTTGGAATCAGACACGGATTAATGCAATTTTGAGGATAAGAGCGGCTGGTTGAAATTTATGTCCATCTTATGGAAGTAAAATAGGATCTCTTACATTTTTTTATGCAATTTCTTTTTTTTCCCCTCGGTGAGGGCTTAATCTGCCAGCTTTCGAATTCAGTAACAAATATTTTCCAATCCTGTCCGGAGGAAAGGGGGGGGGGGGCTCATATGCTTCCGGCTGGTACATTAATTGTACAAGTACAGTCTAGTACCGGGTGTGCGGTCTCATCTCAGACCGGCTGGAAGTTCACTGATCGCTGAACTTTATGGAAGAACTTTATTACGTAAATTTTATGGAAGTAAAATAGGATCTCTTGCATTTTTTATGAAATTTCTTTTTCCTCGGTGAGGGCTTAATCCGTTTTCGAATTCAGTAACAAAGATTTTCCATTCCTGTGGGGAGGGACGGGGGGGGGGGGGAGCTCATATGCTTCCTGCTGCACTAACAGTTTTGACCACGGTCCGCCACTGGTTTAGAGTAAAGACTACATACGGGTATTAATATTTTCGGTACTTTACAGCACTAAATGCAGGTAACAGGAGTGCATGCTGCCAACACTTCATTTTTCTTTATCACCTTCGATTTGTCAGTCACGTTAGCTACTCTAACAGGAACGCTAGTTTAGCAGAAAATACAAAAAAAAAAAAAAAATTCTTAAAAACCTTAATTTTTCCATTTCCCCCTGCAAATTTAAAACCATTCTGATAGAGCATGAGGCCTGATAATAAATTTCTTAACTTCAAAGAGTAAAACACATTCATTTTTACCAAATTTGATCTTTACATCCCCCCTTCCATCTATTGGGAACTCTATCATCTAGCTCTAGCACCATCTTTTCATTCTCAACAGTTACAAAATTAGAAAAGATACTACAATCATTACAGAAATGATGACTCGCAGCAGAATCCAATATCCACGTATGGTTATCGACATTACAATTTAAATTGGCCTCTGCCACAAAAAAACTCATTGTTACCTTTAATGGTCTTGGGGATGGTGTTCTCATACGACTTTGACTGGTTAACTGAGTTGTAGCGGCTACCTCGGGACCTCTGCTGCTCAGTTGCTACTGGGCTGGATGTTGACTTCGAGACTCTGTAAGCACCTGGACTGCTGGACCTGTTTCTGGATGGGCTTGGAGACCTTATTCGGACAGGACAGTTGCTTTTGAAATTTCCCAGATGACCGCACCTGAAGCACTTAGCTTGGTTTCCCTGGACGCTAAAGGCTTCCTTCGTGGAAGTTCTCCTGTCAGAGTCATGGAGATTGAGTCGAGTCTCTTCAGCCACAACTTCCAAGATGATGTCTTTAAACACAAACTTAGCACTGTCCCAACGTAGAACACTTTGGACTCTGGACTCAAATTTTGACGGTAAATTTCTGAGAAACTGATATGACAAGAAAACTTCATCAAGAGACTTTCCATTGTCCTTGAGCTGGTTTGCTAGGTTCTGGATTCGTGAGGCAAAAAGGTTGACGTTCTCATTCGGCTGAATTTTACTCTGCATTAGTTCACTAAAGATTTGCATATAGTGACTGCGATTGTTGGGCTTGAAATTTCTTCTTAAATGATCCCAGACTTCACATGGGTCATCTAAGTTGCCGATGATTTGTCAGAAATCACTATGAACATTCAGGTAAAGCATGGATAATGCAAGCCTTTTGCGAACATTAAACACCTCCACATGTTTTTCTGTGACGATACCTTCTTTGATCACCGGGCTTTTCTCTCTGCCACACACGATTTCATAACAGTTCTTCTCCAGAA
This sequence comes from Cheiracanthium punctorium, assembly GCA_038373885.1. NCBI lineage: Eukaryota > Metazoa > Arthropoda > Arachnida > Araneae > Cheiracanthiidae > Cheiracanthium > Cheiracanthium punctorium. The sequence continues at coordinate 17,148 of JAWZYV010014055.1, forward strand.
GCAAAAATTTCATGTTCACGGACCATGATGAGTAATTTGTAGCATTCATCTTCTCTGTCTGGTAAAAAGTAGGCCTTGTGAATTGGCCATTTTTTTCAAAAAAACTTCAAAAACTTTCAGAAAACGTGAAAAATTTCTAAATTTCAACTTCAAAAACTCTAAATTTTAAACTTCAAAAACGTCAAAATGTCAAAAATTCCAGTTTCAAAACTTCAAATTTTTAAACTTCAAAAATGTCAAAATTTCAATTTCAAATCAAAAACTTCAAATTGAATTTTAAATTAAAAAACATCTTAAAATTCAAGGATAAACATCAAAACTTCAGAAAATTTCAAGGTAAGTTTCAAACTCTTAAAAAAATTTCTTGAAACATTTTCAGATAGTTATAATTGCCCCTCCATCTCAGCATTGGGGATTTACATTCAAAATCTTCAGCCACGGGCATCCACTTTTCAGGGATGAGAATCTTCCGCGGTTTGGTTATTTCTGCTTATTTTTCATTTTTTTTCCCGCGTTTTTAAAAAACATTACTTTCCGCTTTTTTGTATGTTTGTGTTCCGCATTTAAAAATATTTCCAGTGCAATTTTCTTTTTTAAAGATGTAATCGCCGAAATACATCTTGCTTACCGATAGCAAGACCGTATTGCTAGCTAAGTATGGGAATATCCAATGAGGAGATCGAAAGTCGAAAGAGCCTCCGCGAAGTTTGTAGAATTCCTTTTGATAAGCACTGAATTTTGTTACATGTTCTCTCTGTTGTTCCCAAGGTGGTTTGTTCCATTCTGCGGTTTTCTGTCCTCCGTAATGGAAAGCAATCATTTGGATATCATAAATCGCATTAACGCTGCGGAAATAAACAAAAAAAACCACAATTAAGAAATTTCTACAATCTGCTTTTTTTTTTTTTTATGGCTTTCGTAGCGAATTAATTTTGAGGCATCAGATAAATCCCACAACATGCCAAGCTTAAAAGAAACAATTATTCTCCAATGCACGCATTATGCATTGTCAGCATAACAGCTGGCCCGTCCTGTGGAAGAGGAAAGAACTGTTTACTTTAAAAGAAATAGAATTTCTCTCTTTCTCCCTTCTCTGCCGTTGACTACCCAAACAGTCGTTTATTTATTTAATAATATTCCTCTTTGTAAATTAAAAACATTGATTTGTTTATATTAAATCGTAGGCTGTTATTTGGCTTCCGAAATCATAGGCGTAGCATCACGAAAGGTTTTAAGGTTTTTTTTTTTTTTTTTTTGGAAGTGTGCGTTAGAGATGAGACGGGCTCAGCCCGAGCCCGAACCGGGCTCTGTAATTCACAATTGCGTGCGGGCTCGGGCTCGTGAAAAATTTCTCCTTTATCTAACATACTCCTTGAAACAGATTTTAAAAAGTGATTCATGGGGAAAATAAAAGTACAGTCAACTCCGGTTATAGTGAACCTCTGGGGACCATCCAATTTCGTCCACTATATCCGAAGTTCACTAAAACCCAAGTGTCTTCATGATGGATAGAGATACTGTGTGTGAATCGAGACTAATGGTTTGCGATCACTATATCTGATGGTTCACTATATCCGGGTTCACTATAACCAGAGTTGGCTGTACTTATAAAAAAAATATCGGCACTGGCGCCTAGAAGGTGCGTTAAGCTCTTTGGATATTTCAGAACGGCGGCTTATATTCATTAGTGAGTCATGAGATCCGACATTATTTGATAAACATATGGATAAATAAAGAATTAGAAAGTGCATTGAGAGTTTGCAACTCTATTTGTCTTTAATTTGCACAAACGGCAAAATTCATTGTATTCTATCAATGAAGTCATTGGATTTTTTTAAAAATCTGTAACTGAAATTGCGGGCTCGGGCTCCGACTTAAATTATATTGCTCGGGCTCGGGCGGGCTCGGATTAAAAGTCCTCGGGCTCGGGCTTCAAAAAATGAGCCCGAACTCATCTCTAGTGTGCGTGGGGAGCGCACATAGCATATTCTAAAGTAAAAATAGGTATGTTTTTAAAGAAAGAAAAAAAAAAAGGTTTTGGAATGAATGGTTTTCTAAAAAAGTTTGGTGGGGGGGACACACGCCCCCCCCCTCTGCCGACGTTATGTTTATGTCTCAACTTAGCAGTAAAGTACTTTTAAATAGTCTATGAGAAGTAGAGAAGGAAGAGTTCTCAATTTAACACTATTTTATAACTGGATTTAAGCCATCATCAGTTGAAATCAAAACTGTTGAAGTAATACATTGTGCACAAAATGGAAGGTACTCAGTTTGCAAACCTGCATGTAGAAAACATTTTGAATTTTTGGTAATTAATAAGTCATAAATTGTTAATCATTTGACCAGTGCTGAAATAATTTCCTCTGTTTCAAAACCAGAAGAAAATAATTCTGAAACGTTGTAATGTTGTGTAATCCTATTATTTAAAATATTAATAATACATTGTATAGATAGTGAAATTTAATGGTGAAAAATTTCAATGTATGGTTTATGTCACAAATAAGCAATTGTAAGTTTAAAACTGTGATATAATACATAAATCTACTGGATTTTCTGCCCTAGTTGTTGGCAGGTATACAACTAGTCAGCTTTCCCCTCCTCCCTCTCCCATTTATTAGGAAAGAGAAAAATAAATGAGATGGCATTCAGCAGATTTTTAATGGGAACATTTATGGCATAAATTTTTGAAGTATGTATGTATTTTTGTTAGTGTGTAAACTGCAACTTTTTAAAGTTACAAGATAGATTTTATTGTCTGATGTAAGAGAAAAGTTGAAATTACTTTTAACATTTTGAATATATTTTTCTTTGGCTATGCCATATTCTGTGTTCTTGGGCTATTTTATAATGAATTGTGGTAATACTATGGAAGCTTGAAATATTTAATGATATTCTGGAATTTTATGAGACACATCATGGAAAATCAGGTAATTCCCCCCCCCCCCAAAAAAAAAATACAGTGCATTCACTTTCAAAAGAATAGAGTAAAATTGTTTTTTAAAGCTAGGATTTTGTCTTGACTGTAGATTTTGTAAAATTGCTTAAGATCATCCTTTAGATAATGATAACCTCTGTTTCATAATTGAATGTTCTGCATCTAAAATTGCACATAAATGTTTATGAATTTTAATTTATAAAGATAATAAAAATTATAATTTAAATAAAAATATTTTAATAAATAATTATAACATATATATTGTTGATATAAAATAATTGAAATATATACTTTGCTCGAAGTCAAAATTACGTTCACGCACTTTTCCTCTTTTTTCATATTTGTGTATTCTCATCCCTGACTTATAAACATTAGCCCATAACCTTTCCTGTTCCCATTAGTGCTAACGATCAAAGCTAAATTTAGAAAAGTGAGAACTTGGAAACATAAATTGTGTTTTAAGTAGAGGGCCACGATTGAAAAGTGTTTTGAAGACAGAGATTGCAACTGAGATATGAGACATCAACTTTTATTTAACGTAAATGTAACATGGTAAAAATATCACAGACTATTTAACTTCATAAGTACTGGCAAAAACCTTGAAGAATTCTTTTAAAACTATTTAAATATCATTAATTTGGACTTGCTGCTTTACTTTGAAAAAAAAAAAAAAAAACTGTTGTAACCTATTGGCCAGAAGAAAAACTTTCAATCTTCAGAAAAGATGCAAAGTTAAGGTAAAAACACAAGGTTTGATGTGACAGGATCAACCTGCGAGGTTTGTACTTTTAAAGAAACTTTAACTGACATCTACTTTACTTTTACTTGAAAAAAATGTTTAAAAGAACTTTATTTAGGTTTGATCAAAACATACTATCGTTCAAAGGTTAGTTAAAAACATCTTTACCACTGGTTGTAAAAAAAAAAACTATCTTAAATCAAAGAGCATCCTTGCTCGCTTTACCAGCTACCTTGCCTCGACTGCCCCGATGGCGACGAAAACTCCTCCTTTTATTTATGATTATCGGCGGCGCATCTCATTACTGAGTTGTTTCCCCGCTTCTCACCTTAACGACATTTATCGGGCTTCTAAAGCACGCCTGTGATTATGCGAACGGCTTCTAGCAGCTTCCTCCGGGCGATGCTTACTGCATCAACCAACCACTATACAGTTTCAAGATGGCGGTTGTTTACGAACGGGAGATTTGTACTGTTCGTCTTAATCAAATGTTGACGCAGGTAAAAAGTTTCAAAAGAGTTTAGATTTAATAAAAGTTATTCTTTTACAATTATTTAACTTATAAGTAATTTATTTTCGTTAGGGAATTTATTAAAATAACTTTAAGCTATTTAAAACTTTATTTGAACCTTCTTTTGTTGCAGCCTTTAAAGATGGATAACTTCATAATTTAGGTAAGTTTAAAAATGTTTAACACAAGAGATGGGAAATACGTTGTTCATAAATAACTATTATTGGGAACAGGTAGATATTTATGCTTGAGTGAAGATTCATTTTAAATTGAAATAATATTCTTTTAACTGCCGAAAGATTATGAAGATTGAAGTTTTTGTAGTGTTTTTAATGAAGAATGAGTATTGTATTGTGTGATGATTGTTTTAATGAATCTTTTAATTGGGTTTTACATATTTGAGTTATTTTAACCTTGAATTTTAACTGAAGAAAATTTTATGTTTAACAGTGTTTGCTATTTTAACTGACTTTTTATATTCAAATCATCATGGTGACTGGTGACCAGAAAGAAAATATGTATATTGATAGAGTGGCATGCAGGATTCCACCTATGTGGAAAAATAATATTCAAGCTTGGTTTGTCCAAGTAGAGGCAAATTTTGCTACTTCTCAGAAAACAAATGATTTGACTTAATATAATACAGTCATAGGATCAATAGATGCTGATTCATTAATTATGGTTTCTGATTTAATACTTAACTCTCCCCCACTGAGAATCGCTACGAAGCTTTAAAGCCAGTGTTTCTCAACCTGTGTGCCGCAGCACATTCATGTGCCGCCAGGGCTTTTGAAAAATTATTAAAACTGCATGATGTCATATCAGCAATATGACATTTCTATTTATTATGTCCTGTCTTTTTCACTTTCAGAAGCTATACACCAAGAAGAGCAAAACTTTTATTTCATAGCATGGAAAAGCGTTCTGCCAATTTTTGAAACAGCTGTTTGCAGCAAGACCGATGCAAAAACAGGCATAGCCCTTTAATTTAATGTATTATTATATTATTATTATTATGGTAAATAAACAATTTTTTAAAGTTATTTGTATTTATCAATTTTTTGTATCGCACAACCTATGCAATTTTTATGTTCAGGCGTGCCGGAAATAATTCTAGATATTTTCAGTGTGCTGTTAGCCATTAAAGGTTGAGAAACGCTGTTTAAAGCAGAGATTAATTTTTGAATTTTCGGATTCCCAGTCCCAACTGTTACATAAATTATTATCAGAATTAACAATTGGGGATAAAAAAACCTTCAACTTTGCTTTTACAAATGAAAGAACTTGCAGGAAAACTGTTACGGAGGATTTTTTAAAAACAATTTGGATGGAGAGATTACCTACGAATTTCCAAGCAATTTTGTCTCCTTCTTCGGCAGATCTGTTTGAATTAGATAAGATTGCTGAAATTAGGGAAACCCCTAGTGTTAATGCCATTGGGGAGGGGGAGTCCACTAGAAACCAAATTGAAGAATTGCATAAAGAGGTTGCAGATATGAAAGTTCAAATTTCTATTTTAAGTTCAAAAGTAAATATACAATCAAGGTCGAGAAGTCGCGAGTTCAACCGCCCACATTATTATAGTAAAAGTTGGAGTGTGAACAGTAAGAAATGTTTTTATAACAGTGGCTCGAAAGTATGCTTTTTTCATGCGAAATTTGGGAAAGGGTCAAAAGGTGTCGTGAGCCCTGTGAATATGTTTCTAAAGAAGAAAAAAACTAGGTAATATTGCTGCATCTGTGTCAAAGTTTAATTCTGGTGTGGTAGCTGAAATTAAAAAATGCAGACTTTTTGTTTTAAGATAAAACTACTAACTGTAATTTTCTTATTGATTCCGGCAGTGATATTTCATGTATCAAAGCACCTTTAAATTGTTAATATAGTGCTCCTAAAGATTTTCTGTATGCTGCCCAGTGATGTGGGGTGGGTAAATACGAACTGGGTAGGTAAATATTTTTTGGGTATTTACCCTAGGCCTGGGTAAATACCCAAAAACTGAGTATTTTCAACTTAGAATGGAATAACTGTCCTTAACAATTAGATTTCTATTATTGTTCCCTTTTTTTTTAATACAAAGTTTTTAATTTTAATTTGATTTCATTATGACTATTTTTGTAGTTTATTATTATTATTATTAAGCGTTTGATTATTTGGCATAAACTACTTTATCAGTCATACTGCATTTTTTTCACAAACTTTAATAATGAAGGATGTTTTATGGTAGTCCTTAAATTGTTTTCTGCAAATGACAGCTTTGGCAATATTTTTAATGTGTTACATTGATTAATATACCTCATAGCTTATTTTAAGTTTACTATTATATCCCAGAGCTTATTTTATGTTTATTATTTTTTAAACTGTGATAGTTTACAGTGATGCCGCTTACGCGCTATAACGCATCAAATACGCAAAAAATCAATGATGGGATGCAAAAGAAAAGTTACAACGCGTCCCCCGGGATGCGTAATTTCCATCATGCAAAATTTTGAAAAAAAAAAAAAAAAAATGAGAGAGGGTGCATTCAGACTGCCAATTTTGGGTAAATCTCTAGTAAAACACAAACTGCTCGTGTTTTACTTGGGGAGATTGACATCGTGAACGGCTTTGTGGGCCCGTTTACATGCACACAAATGCGGAGTAACGCTTCCCCTACATGGGGGGAAAAATGCAGGGTAGAAAGATCCCTAGTCGAAAGGAGGCATAGGAGTGTTTGCTTTCCCATGATGCATTGCGAGTTTTCCCCTATACTCTGCTTTTACCCGGGATATATATCATGCTGTGCACACACGTGGTTAAGCTGAAGAAAAAAGGGGATTACTTTGTCGTTCTTCTCCTTTCTCCCTCCCCCACACTTCCGTTTTCATGTTAGAGGTTGTTCCGTTAGAGATGGTGGACTGTCGGAATTGAATAAAGTTTTTTCATTATTTATTTTTAATATTCGCTTGTGTAAATGTAAACAATGATTTGTTTTATATTAAATCTGACAATTATTATTTAGAAATGAAATCTATAAGCTATAGAAGCGATAAATATTTTAAACAATCTAGAAGAGAAAAGGGGGGAGGTGTTCCATATTTTACTATTGTATATCCTTTCCTTCCTCAAATATATTCCGATTTTCCTTGTGATAAATTTATTAATACATAGTAATTATTTTTTTAAATTAATATAAGATGGAGGGGCGCTTGAACGCTATTTTATTGTAGTTTTAATAATTTAAGATGTTGCGGCTGTTCTGCGAGTACATTTTACTTTCTTAAACATTTCTACCGATGCAGCCTTTCTCCTGGTTTTTACTGTACATACAAAATGGGATTTTACTATTAGGATTTATTAATTATTAGGATTCAGGGCGTCATCAGGAAGGCTTTGCCGTGAAGGCAAAGTAAATGACATGAATGTCACAACAAATTTTTCTTGATTAATTATAATTCATTTTATTTATTTATTTTTTTAAATATAAGTTTTAGGTTGTTTATAAATAAGATATTCATACGCATCAGCACACCAAAATGGGTGAGACATGATAACATCAGTCGTGAAATTAACCAAATGCTTTTATATCGATAAGGACTCACTTTTTGGAAAAAAGGACCCGTAAATTTTGGAGTCCTGGGTCCCAAGGACCCGTCTCTTCCAAAGTCTAGCGACATCACTGGTTTATTATGATTTGTTATTGAAGGGGAGAGGGGATTATATGCATCTTATGATTGATTTAATGTTCACTAAAATAAAAATTACATGCAAATAGTTACAAAACTAGTAGTTATAAGTAATAGGTTTAAAAACATATTTTTACGGTAAATTCAAACTTTTATGAATATTTCAGATTGATGAACAAAATATTTCTATTAAAAAAATCATTAATACCAATTTTTTTACAATAAAATTTCAGTTTAACGAATTTTTCAGAATTACAAATTTGATTTTCGGTCTCCTCAGATTCAGATTTTACTGTCTGTATATATTTAGTATAGTTGAATTTCTCTCCTTTTTTTCAAATTGTCAAATACACTGCTCCTTGTTATTATTCCTATTTACAATTTTATTCAAACAGTTATATTTATAGGCTATATTTAATGAAGTATTTTATTCAACATGTATCATGTAGCTTCTTTTCATAATTATATTTTTTGAAGTTTTATGAAATTAAAAAGTTGCAAAGGGTTCCTAAGTTTCTAGTTTTTCTCTTCTTTTTTTTTTTTTAACTTTATACTTAATATATATATATATATATGTATGTGTGTGTGTGCGAATATCCTTACCCCCAATACAAGCTTTTTTTAAACAATAGTGTTAATCCAAAAATAAATACCCATTTTGGGTATATACCCGGGTATTTACCCTTGAAAATAAATACCCGGGTGTTTTACATCACTGATGCTGCCAATGCCTCTAAAATACCTACGTATGGTATTAAAGTGTTGCAAGTTAATTTAGGACTACGTTGAAGGTTCCAGTGGTCTTTTATTGTAGCACAAGTTAATGCCCCTATTATTGGCATGGATTTTTTAAGGAATTATGGAATTCTTATCGACCTAAGAAACAAAACTTTAATTGACTCCACTACTACACTACAAATCAGGGAAAAGCTGACAGAAATGAAGAGTACTTCCATAAAGTTAATTTTGGGTAACTCCCCGTATCATAAACTTTTAGTCATTTCCAAATTTGGCAAATCCACTTTCAAATTTCAAGGTTTCAGCATTGCATATTACAAAACAGTATATAGAAACAAAGGGTGCTCCTGTATTTTCTAGGCTGAGATGACTGCATCCAAAGTTATTAGAAATAGTAAAAAAAGAAATTTAGATTTTTAGTGGAGCAAGGAATTTGTCGACCCACCAAATCTCCTTAGGCCTCACCAATACATGTCGTTCCAAAATCAAACAGCTTATACAGAATATGCAGAGATTACCGAAGATTAAATTCTATCACTGTTCCTGACAGATACCCCATTCCACATATTCATGATATAACAAATGTCCTTCTTAAAAAATCGATATCGTCAGAGCTTATTATCATATTCCAGTAAATGAAGATGACATTCCCAAAACATGTGTTACACCTATCGGGAATTTTGAGTTCTTGTCTATCCCATTCGGGTTGAAATGTGCTCCAATGACATATTAAAGATTCATGAATGAGGTCCTTGCAGATTTAGATTTTGCTGTTGCATATCTGGATGATATTTTAATGTTTTCAGAGAGGGAATCGGATCATCCTGAACATGTGAAACTGGTGTTTGAAAGATTAAATAAATATGGTTTAAATGTGAACCGGTCAGAAAGCTTATACAGTCAACATACGGTTGAATCTTTGGGTCATGAAATTTAAGAGGCAGGTATAAAATCCCTCGATGGTAAAGTTAAAGCAATTTTGGATTACCCTAGGCCTGAAAATTAAAGTGAATTAAGAAAATATTTGGGACTGGTTAACTTTTATCATCTATATAAATAAAATTAGACTTTTGTCTGTACATTTCTTGGAATTCAAAAATTTTGCAATTTCTATCCGTTTCAAGCACCCGGGAATCCGATGCCACCCTCAAAAAAAAGTTTGTCTGTCTGTCATTCTGTCCGTGACGCTTTTTTTGTTTAAGCATCACGTCAAAACGACTGAAGAGAATGGTATGAAATTGGATGTCATGATAGGTGGTCACTCAACTTAAAACATAGGGGTCGAATTTTTAAAAAATCTTGATTAGATTTTCAGCTTTTGCAAAAATCGTTTCAAACTGTGTAAATTTGTGTTCAAGCATCACGTAAAAACGACTGAAGCGAATGATATGAAATTGGGTGTCATGATAGGTGGTCACACAACTTAAAACATAGGCGTCGAATTTTTAAAAAAAATCTTGATTAGATTTTGAGATTTTGTGAAAATCCTTTCAAATTACGTAAATTTGTGTTCGAGCATCACGTAAAAACGACTGAAGCGAATATGAAATTGGGTGTCATGATAGGTGGTCACTCAACTTAAAACATAGGCGTCGAATTAAAAAAAAATCTTCATTGGATTTTGGGATTTTGTGAAAATCCTTTCAAACTGCGTAAATTTGTCTTCAAGCATCACGTAATAACTGCAAAGGTGAAAAAATGATATTTGGTGAAATGATAGGTAGTTACTCACCATAAACTATAAGCATCTAATTAAAAAAAAATCGATCAGATTTCGAGATTTTGTGAAAATCGTTTAAAACTGAGTGAATCTTTGTTCCCGCATTACGTAATAACGACTTAAGCGAATGATATGAAATTTGGTCACATGATAGATGGTTGCTCAACATAAACTATAGGTGTCCAATTTTTTAAACATTTTTATTAGATTTTGTGAAAATTCTCTCAAAATACGTTTATATTTCTTCAAACATCACGTAATAACGACTAATACGAATGATACGAAATTTAGTGATAGGATAGGTAGTTGCTAATCTTAATTAATAGGCGTTGAATTTTAAAAATATTTTGATTACATTTTGAGATTTTGTGAAAATCGTTTTAAAATGCTGAAATTTTGTTCCAGCATCACGAAATAAAGACTGCAGGGAATGAAACGAAATTGGGTGACAGGATAGGTTGTCACTCAACTTAAATTCTAGGCTTCCAATTTTTCAAAAATATTGATTAGATTTTGAGATTTTGCAAAATTATTTCAATATGCATAAATATTCGTTCGTGCGTCACATAGTTACGACTAAAGCGAATGAAATGATATTACTTAATTACTCTCTAACCTGTAATATTTTAACAATACATAAAAATTATAAATTCGCTTTCTTTACTTTGGCAACATACTACATCCACTCTTTGTACTCCTACAATGCTGACAAAAGTTCTTGCTTTTTGGAAATTTGCATTCCCTAACCCGTCAAGGACGGGTACTTCAGCTAGTAAATTTATAAACACGCTGCTGACAATTTGGCTAATTTGACAGACTTGTTTTAAGGGAAAAAGAAAAAGAATGATGGAACGAAAATTACATGGTCTCAAGATTTGATTCATTCGAGAAATCTAAACAGGCACTTTCGGATGCTACTTTATTGTCATTCTCCAGTACAGATGGAAAACTTTTTTTGCATAGTGATGCAAGTGATACTACTATCGGTGTTACACTTAGTGAACTGGATGGTTCTGACTGTAAGCCATTAGGATTTTTTTCTCAACGGTTATCCCCTTGCAGGAAAAGTATTCAAGTTTTGACTGTAAACTTTTGGCAATGTATGAATCTGTAAAATTTTTTAGACTTATGTTAGAAGTACGAAATTGTCAAATAATTGCAGATCACAAACCGATTGTTGAAGCTTTCATAAGGTGCGGGACACACATACAAATAAACAAGCAAGATGGTTTTCCTTTATATCAGAATTTACTACTGACATTTAGCATATTAAAGGAGAATTAAACGAAGCTGCAGATGCTTTGTCATGTATAAATGAAATTTCTGTCCCTGGCAACTTAGATTTTGAAGAGCTTGCTAAGGATCAAACATCAGATGAGGAAGTAATGAACTTATATTAGGCAAGTTGGAGTGTATAGGTTGATTATTTTACCAACTATGCGAAAAATTCCAGAGCTGGGGCTCGAACCCAGGACTACCGCTTAACGTGCGGGTGCTCTACCACTGAGCTACTCAGGACGATTCCCAGATGAAATTTCTCGCTTTTGAACCGTTGGCATTTATCATCTTCCTCTGCAAACCACAGATGGAACAGATGAAACAATTAATTCGCGACAACTCCATTACGCCGCGGAAATTTTTTTATACATTTTTAGAAAGTGAATATATCAACCTTTCAAGTATATTAGGCAAGTTGGAGTGTATAGGTTGATTATTTTACCAACTATGCGAAAAATTCCAGAGCTGGGGCTCGAACCCAGGACTACTGCTTAACGTACGGGTGCTCTACCACTGAGCTACTCTGGGACGATTCCCAGATGAAATTTCTCGCTTTTGAACCGTTGGCATTTATCATCTTCCTCTGCAAACCACAGATGGAACAGATGAAACAATTAATTCGCGACAACTCCATTATGCCGCGGAAATTTTTTTATACATTTTTAGAAAGTGAATATATCAACCTTTCAAGTATATTAGGCAAGTTGGAGTGTATAGGTTGATTATTTTACCAACTATGCGAAAAATTCCAGAGCTGGGGCTCGAACCCAGGACTACCGCTTAACGTGCGGGTGCTCTACCACTGAGCTACTCTGGGACGATTCCCAGATGAAATTTCTCGCTTTTGAACCGTTGGCATTTATCATCTTCCTCTGCAAACCACAGATGGAACAGATGAAACAATTAATTCGCGACAACTCCATTGCGTAGTCAAAAGCGAGAAATTTCATCTGGGAATCGTCCCAGAGTAGCTCAGTGGTAGAGCACCCGCACGTTAAGCGGTAGTCCTGGGTTCGAGCCCCAGCTCTGGAATTTTTCGCATAGTTGGTAAAATAATCAACCTATACACTCCAACTTGCCTAATATACTTGAAAGGTTGATATATTCACTTTCTAAAAATGTATAAAAAAAGTAATGAACTTAATTTTAAATCCTGATCCTGGACTTCAATTAAAATTAATAACATTGCCAAATACAACTACAAAACTTTAATGTGATATTAGTACTAGTAAAGTTCGTCCTTATGTAACTGTAAAGTTTTGCAAACAAGTTTTTAGAAACTTGCAATCTTTTTAGGAACTTACAATCTACTTTAAATCTCATTCAAGAAAGATTTATTTGGCGTTCTATGAATAGATTGCCATAAATGGGCATGGCAATGCCTTGTTTGTCAACAGTCAAAGGTATCTAAACACACAAAATTGAAACATCATCAAATTAAAATGCCTAGTGCACGTTTCCAGCACATTCATTGCGACATCATTGGTCCCTTGCCAGAATCTCAAGGATTTTCTTATTGTTTAACCATCATTGATCATCGGAAAAAACACTCAAAATACTGGTGTTAAACGATAAAGTAAATAAAAAACTTTGTAAAAAACACACATAAGAAGTTACAGGTAAGAAGATATGTACGTTTCGACCAAAAATTGTTTTGGTCTTCGTCAGTCAAAGCCCTTCATTACAAGGAACACGGGGAACTCTACGAAGGATAACAAAGGGCTTTGACGAAGGGCTTGTAACAAAGGGTTTTGACTGACGAAGACCAAAACAATTTTTGGTTAAAACGTACATATCTTCTTACCTGTAACTTATGTGTGTTTTTTACAAAGTTTTTTATTTACTTCATCATTGATTGTGTTACTTGTTGGCCAGAGGCATATCCAATAAAGGATATAACTGCAGAAACAGTTGCGCAGACCCTTTACAGGGAATGCATTGCATGTTTTGGCACACTTTTAAAAATAACTACAGATCAGGGTAGACAGTTTGAATCTGATCTGTTTAAGCAGTTTGCTCGACTGTTTGGCATAGAAAAATGGAGAACATCTCCTTATAATCCAAAAGCAAATGGCCTTATTGAAAATTTTCACCGACTGCTGAAGACAGCTATTATAGCTCATAAAACCAGTAGTTGGACAGAAGTTCTTCCAACAAATCTCTTAGGTTTTAGATGTGCATTAAAGGAAGATATTGAAGCAACGCTTGCAGAGCTACTGTACAGACATCGCTAAGGTTTCCCGGTGATTTTTATGATCCCAGGGTCAAAATTACTGATTTACGGCTCTATGTGGAAAAACTTTGCGAATATATGAGATTACTAAAGCCAAAGCCCACATCTATGCATATTAACAACCCAGTGCTCGTCCATAAAAATTTAAAGGACTGTTCGCACATTTTTGTTAAATAGGATTGAGTTCGTGGATCACTACAACCACCATATAATGAACCATATCCAGTGCTGTCGCAAAAAGAAAAATATTTCTATGTATTGGTTGATGGAAAGAAACAGGTTATTGGTATAGATAGACTCAAGCCTGCATTCATGGTGTCGAGTCCTCCTTCTGATAAAGTAGAAAAAACAGACTAACTGTAAACCTGAAAGTAGAACTCTAAGCTACACATGTTTTGGAAGAAGAGTTAGATTTCCAGACCGGTTGGTTGTGTCATAATGTTTATCGTGTTCAAGAACACTGGGGAGGGGGTACTGAGGTGAACATTGAAACTTTCAATTTAACTTTTATGATGTCCTGCTGCTCAGTAGGTGGCAGCAGAGTTGCGTTCATGAAAGATGAAGATTCCGAGCGATTCTGGGAGAGGCAGTTTTTAGTCCTGCATCTGCCATTATTCAGTGATGCTTCTCAGTTTTTAAGATTTTGTATTCATATTTTAGCTGTGTTTTTGTGAAATAGTTATGTATTAAATAGTGTCTTCATTGCCTCCAAGAATATACACCCAACATACAAGTTTATTATGGCTCTTGGTGGTGAGGGAACTCCATAGGACAACCTGAAGTTCCTAATGAATTGGTACGGTTGTTCCTTCGATGCCATCCACATTCCAAAGAATTTCATAAAAGAATTCAAAATTTGAACACATACTTTGCAATGGCTTTGTTCATGGTATATGACGATATACCGTGACCAATTGCGGTGTACAGGTATATTGCAGTGTGTACAGCTACGTTGCGAACAGTGCATGACAGACTTGATGAATTTATTTATAAACTCATTCATTTGACAGTTCAACCAACTCAAATTCCTTATGCTGAATTTTAACGTCCTCTATATGGACAGATATATTTCTGTGATAATCAAGATGCTGTTAGTGAATGCATGAACAATCCCCACTGTATTGGTCAAGTTCTTCGCTGATGCACTCTCTGCTACAAAAGGAAAGGAAGCATCTTATGTTAAACTATTTTTAGCTCAACCCTGATGGCACCAACCATCGAATATTTAGCATCCCTCTTATTAACAAAGTATATGCCATTGTAACATTGAATGCCGACTAAAGCTTCCCTGATAATGAATGAATGATCCAACAGCAATGTAAATCTTTGGTAATTATGAAGATTATTGGTACATGTCAAGGCACTTGCGTACCCATTCTTTTACACTTAAGGAACTTTAAGATTCTGAGCATGGCTCGGTAGCCAGGTACTGTACTGTATTTTCTGAGATTTTCAGAACAATTTATTTCATAATTTCCCCTCTTTCTATTTTGTAGTAGTGTGTGAGTGACTTTATTTTGTACTATTTTAGGTTCTTAATAAAATGCACGAATGCCATTAGCAGTGTGGGACTCACTTGTCAATCCCCTATCTGATCAAAAGAATGTAAAAGACTATGAAAAGGCTGAAATAGTAAGTGGAATGCTTATTTACACATAAATAATATAAATTATTTTTGTAGACTTACTCTTACAGAAGCTAAAACAATTATTTATGCTGATACTTAAGAAATATTTTATACTTCTAAAGTTCTTAATGTGTAGAATTTTTACTGTATTTATTTTAGGAAATCCAATCCCGCAGGAGCATGAGAATTCAATGATTTTGTGTGTGTGTGTGTGTGGGGGGGGGGGGTAGTTCAGATTGATTCCGGAACTAAAAATGACACAGTTTTGTGCTGATTCGTGATAATTTTCTCCCTTCCTCCAAGGGTATGGGGAAGGGAGAAAATTATCACGATCCTATTCTTCCGCAGCTGTAATCCCACACTGTTTTTTGTTTTGTGGGATTTTGGGATTGAGATTTATTGATCTTGCAGGATCCAACAATCCCACAGGATTAACATTTCATTCAGCCTAGAATTTATTTAAAACTGCCTACAGAAAAAAGTATGAAAAAGTAAGAGATTTTATGCACTATTGAAGTTTAACCTTCATAATAATAGTTAATCTTAATTGATAATTAAGACAATAACTTACAGAAATATGAAAATTACAGTCATAATATTCAGTACAATATACGGGGTGACTGTTAATTAATTCATGGTACAAACTTTGACGGCTGGTACAGGGCATTGTAACAATCGCATTATGAATAAGAATGTATGGTCAAAAGTGAAGTGTCGAAGCACAAACACAGGAAAGAATAAATGATAGGGAAAGTGTTTTATTTTCATAACCTTGTTTACAAGTGGAAATTAATGTACAAGAAGTGTTCAAAATTGGGTCCATCAGCATTGATACATGCAGGGATCACTCTAGAGTGTTTCAGGAGGGCGGCCCGCCCCGGTGCCCTTTTTCCGGTAAAATGCCGCCCTCCTTGCCCTTTTTCTTAATAAAATTCCTGCCTCCTTGCCCTTTTTCTTGATAAAATTCCACCCTCTTTGTTTTTGTTTTTTTCAATCAAAATGCCGCTCTCTTTTCTCCACCCCTCCTTGTTTCGCCTTTTCTTTGATTCTCGTTTTGATTTCTGGCGCTGTGCTAGACCGCGGCCATGTGGTCCCGGCTAGACCCCAAAAGAGCCTCTCTCCAACAACAACAAGGAAGTTGATTTGTTTATTCTCGTATCAATGATGTGTGGGGAGGAGGGGAAGCATCTGCTCTGTCTCCGCTCTTCTCCCTCCCGACCTGAAAAGGAGAGGGTTAAAACCGTTCGCTGTAGCTTCAGGTCATAAAATATCTCATTAGAGAAACAATCTGTCATCTAGAAGAGTAGTCATAACAATAAATTATTCCCTGCTGTAAATGGCGCTTTACGGCTTTTATAAATGCTGTAAGTAATTAATTAATAAACGCCACTTGCTTATTGTTTATTTTTTCAGATTTTCAAAACACATTCATCCAAACTTAAGGCTGGCTGCACGGAAAGTTCAAAACGAGGGCAATTCCAGAAGTGTGGGGGTAACCCCCCCCCCCCACTCCTCCCCATCGATGTACTAAAAAGAATAGGAAAAAATTGATTCATTGACAGGGTGTGGAGCAGTCAGGAAATACTACTTGAAAATATCGAATTTCTAGTCAGCATCGGAGCCAAATTGATGACACCTCTGCTATAGGACTATTTTAGGCGGAGATAGGGGTTGGAACTGTCAATACAAAATTTGTGTCTATTTTGCAGCCGCTCCAAAAAAATGAAATCGTCGACGATTGCGAGAATGAAAGTCTCGTCGACTGCACAGGCACTCACCCCTGGGATGTTTATTTTTACTGCACTACGCGCTCAGCAAAAGCCTAATGGACAGTGCGAAAATGCGCAGTGGGGAGAGCTGTTGAGACTGTTTTGAATTCATCGATTAGGAAATTAAAAATTTGCGCAAGAGGGTCAAATTCTTTCCGATCCCTGAAGGGGCGGGAGTTATTTTATAATTATGTAATTACGAATATTACACAACAATAATTATTAAGACTTCTTGCCTGTTTAGAAAATCCTTTGCTGTCGCCCACGATATGAAATACAGTAGAAGATCGATATACCGCAATTCTATAAACCACAATTCTCCATAAACCGCATTAACACTGCGGATGTAAACAGAGAAAATCACAATTAAGAAATTTCTACAATCTGCTTTTTTTTTTTTTAATTGCTTTCCTAGGGAATTAATTTTGAGACATTAGATAAATCCCACAACATGCCAAGCTTAAAGTAAACAATTATTCTCCCATGCATGCATTATGCATTATCAGCATAACAGCTGGCCGGCCGGGTCCAAGAGGAAGGAATGTTTACTTTAATAAAACCAGGAACCTCTCCCTTTTTCCCTCCACTACCGAACCACTCTTTCTCCCTCCTCTACCATTGACTTCCCAAACAGATGTTTATTTATTTAGTTATATTTCTCTTTGTAAATTGATTTGTTTTATATTAAATCGTATGCTGTTACTTGGCTTCCTAAATCATACGCATAGCATCACCAAAAGTTTTTTTTTTTTTTTTTTTTTTTTAATGTGTGTGCGTGTGGGTGGGAGAATGCACATAGCATATTCTAAAGTAAAAATAGCCATGTTTCTTTAAGTTTGGCAAGAAGAAAGGTTTTAAAATGAATGGTTTTCTAAATAAAGTTGGAGGGGGTTGGCACACGCCCCCGCCCCCTGCCCGACGATATGCTTATGTCTCAATATTGACAGTAAAATATTTTTTAAAAGTCTATGAGAAGTAGGGGAGTTTTCTCAATGTAACACTATTTTAAAACTGAATTTTGGAACTGGATTTAAGCCATCTTTAGTTAAAATGAAAACTGCTGAACTAATGCATTGTGCACAAAATGGAAAGTACTCAGTTTGCAAACCTGCATGAAGAAAACATTTTGAATATTTGGTAATGGATGATAAGTCACAAATTGTTAATCATTTGACCAGTGCTGAAATAATTTCCTCTGTTTCAAAACAAGAGGAAAGCAATTCTGAAACAGAATCAAATGCTGGAGAGAAAGTTGAAAAACTTTCAGAATCTGATGAAATTTCCATAAGAGATCAATATTTTAAATTCCTAGAAACACAAGACTGTGTAACCAATGTAAAATTATTACCGGTTCAAAGGCTGCAAGAAAAGTTATTTGTTGAGAGATTGCAAATTCTAAAACAAATCAAAATTAATATATTGTTTAACAAATAAACTTTAATGCTTTTGGTAATTTCAATTTATTTATTTTTTCTGTAAATAAATAAATTCCATTTTTTTGTTTTTTAAAGTAGTATTTGTATTTAAAAAAAGTTTTAAGCATTATATTTATGTGTTCTAGCTATATTTTAATATGTTTACTAGGGAAGTTTAATGATATAAGTGAATGATCCATATAATGCAAAACCTTGCGTTTCGAGGTTTGCATTATAAAGATCTTCTACTGTACTATTGTTCCACCCCCCTCTTTTTATTATGTTGCGCACTTGCAATTTTTTTTTTCCTCTGACACGGCTTAGCTAAACTGGCATTCTTATTACAGAATATTTCCAAATGTTATGCATATACAGGGTTTTCCTTATAGAAAAAACTGGGTGAGAATTTCTCACCCTTTTCCCCAAACTGAGTGAGATTTTTATAAAATGGGTGAGAATTTTTTGCTAATAGATTTGGGTTGGGTAAGGCATTTATAAATGGGTATTTATTCCTCTGTAAGGTAAAAACCCAAAATCAAGGTAGTTTATGATTTTTAGTTATTTTTATTGAGCGTAACTGGACCTCCAAGTCTAAATCAAGCACAGGTACATGCAATAAAAATAACCCAGTTTAAGATCCCCCCCAGGATCAGAATGTTCCCAGGAACCCCCAGACCCCTTCTTTTTTTTTTTTTTTTTTCTTTCATAGACTTTAGTTCCTGAGAATCCACTTTTGCACTCTGTCTTCTTTCTTTCTTTATTTTTTTTCCTTTGAGAAACCGATTTGTAAGGTGCGCGAATTTCTCACAGTAATAATTTTTTAATGCGAGATTCTCGCGCTCTAGTGAAAACACTGATATAGTGCTGCAACTAGAGGTCAAGTTGCCCTTGACAAACCCTTGTTTTGGCACTCCCTTCTTTCCATTTCCATTTTGATGTAAAAGCACTATGCCTGGGGCAAGTGTCCCGTTTCCCCTCTACTAGTTGCAGACTAGCATATATACAGAGAGAAAAGTTGCAGTCATAGGCGTAGAGTTATATGGGCCCGTGGGGCTCGAGCCCCCCCAATAAATTGTGAATAGGGGCTGAGCCCACCCAATAATTTACCACTAAATACAGAAAACTCATTTATACTAACATAAAAAAAAGTATTTTACACATTTACAAACGTTTAAAAAAACCTTTACTTGTACTTTTAAAAATTTCTTTTGATTTCAATCATGATTTAGTATCCATTGTGACGCCACGTAACACACAATGTTACTATAAGCTGCCCTCCTCTGTCTCCAAGCTCTGTAAATTAAAATCAGATTATGCAATGTAAAGTATGAAATGAAGAAAAGTTCAGATGTGTCTAAAATGCACTATCTCATCGAGAATGTTTGTTTTTTTCCTCCTTTGGATTTTTTGCTTTGCTTCTATTTTTAACTTATAACATGGTAGGAAGATACTAACATGAATACTTACCTTACATAGGTGTAGAATTCTATGGACCCATAGAGCTCAAGCGACTCCAATAATTTACACTTATATATAGTAAGTCATAGCTGCCAACTACTACGGAATATAATTAACCACTAACCAGTTTTTGTAAACAGTATATTTTTTAATTATTTTTTTAAAAATAGTAACTAGCTCGCGCGTGCAGCTCAAAAATTTTGCTATACGAGTATTTTAACCGAAAAATCATGTATAAAAAGTTGTTGATTATATTCCGTAGTAGTTGGCAGCTATGAGTAAGTTATTTGTACGTGAATCAGTGGCGTAGCCAGAAATTTTTCATGGGGGGGGGGTACGACTTCTGCAACTCACATATATGTATACGGGTATATAAGGGAGTGAAGAAGATACATTTTGTGGGCAAAAAATTCCTCATGGGGTGGGGGGTATGATCCCCCTAACACCCCCCTTTGGGTACGCCACTGACGTGAATATATGTGGTTGTGGGGCCCAACCCCCCCAATAATTTTGAAAACTTTACGCTTATGGTTGCAGTGACGCTGAATACGATAAAATTTAAATCTAAAACGGAATGTGTTCGGTCATTTTTGGGTCCGAAAATTGGTGTGATTATGAAAAATTTGTCGGCAAAACCGGATTCCTGTTATTTTACGATTGCAAAATTTAATTTTTTTATGCTTCTTTTGTTCTGTTGTTGTTGAAATAAAGCATAATGGCCGCCTTACACAATTTTTGTAAAAGTCAATAAGTGAAAAAAGTGCTGCAAGATAGTGCAAAGGTCATTGAGTGAAAAAATTTGGTTTCAAAATTTGTTTAATCATTTGCTTAACAAATTGCTATTAAGAAAACACATTTTGGACATAAAAGTATGTTTATAAAAGCTACCCTTATGTGTTTGTAGACAAACATTACAAAAGTTGCCCTTTTTGTGTGATATGATATGCCCTTTTCCCAAACACTGCCCTTTTTCTGTAATGTGCACCCTGCCCCTTTTCATTTCTAGAGTGATCCCTGGATACATGCTTGACAGCATCCGTGCAGCGATTAACGAACACTTTCAAAGATATCAGGAATTTCATGTACACATGCAGCAGCTACGGATACTTGAGCAGAGAGATCTTCATCGGAGTCAACTGGAGTGGCACAAACGTAATTCTTCAAATGTCCCCATAAAAAGAAATCAAGGGGCGCCAAATTGGGAGACTGGGGTGGCCAAGAGATAGATCCACCACGCCCAATCCATCACATGCCAAATGTTGCATTCAAATACTGACGAGCATCTAGGGCGAAGTGGGCTGGCGTCTCATCATGCTAAAATCACATGCGGTTTCTAATTGTGATTGGATCATGTTGTAGCAGATCTGGTAAAACTTGTAGGAAAATGAGATAACAATGGCCATTGAGTCGCTGTGACAGTAGGTATGGGCCAATCAAGAAATCATTTACAATGCCAAGCCCACACATTGACTATTTAGCGTTCTTGAAACGCATGCGGTTGCATTTCGTGAGGATTCTTGTTTGCCCACACATGCAGTTGTGTACATTGAATACAGCATCACGTTTAAATATCGCCTCATCTGTAAATAACACATGGGTGGAAAAGTTCGGTTGCAGTGAACATTGCTGCAGAAACCACTGGCAGAAATTCTTGTACTGAAGATATTCTTCTGGTTTCAAAGCATGTACACGTTGATAATGGAAAGATGGTAGACGATCATCGCGTAACACTCTCCAAACAGTGTATTGACTCACACCTACAGTCTGTTTGACAGCTGTTGTACTTGACTCGGGTGTAGCAGCCACGATTTGCAAGATTCTTTCTTCAACTGTTGTAGTGCGTTGTTCGTGGATGTTGGGTTTTTGTCCATAACTTGTATGGCGCTAGTATCGCATGTCATGTTTTCTCTCTACTTTACTTTCTATTATCTATGATCTTGACAATTCGTGCTTGAGATGTTGGATTCTAGAACACGTGCATGTAAGATTCAACTGTAAATAGTAAATGCAATATATATAGGTTAAATGTTAATCCAAGTTGAATATTTCTAATTATACATGGTTACCTTTTATTATATCACAGTTATACAAGGTCAATAATTTTGGTGACGAGATAGAAAAATAATTACTTTCGATTCCTTCAAATATTGTCTTCTCCATAAACAATAAGCATTTCTGTTCTCAGTCTTCTAAAAATTCTTCTGCGAGTGGTAATAACTTTTGAACCTGGTACTGTGACTTTCATTTTTTACTTTTCTTTCTTCAAAATAAATTCAGAACAATTTAAAGAATTTATGACTGCGTTAGCAGCAGGGTTAGAAATTAAGTTTTTAAAGTGAGGTGCCAATGGCACCTAACTATTTTATCTTAGTTGCCAAAATGATCTCCTTAGGCATCTTTTTTAAATTATTTATTGTAGTCTTCAAATATCAAATCATAGCCAAGTACGAATACTGATTAAAGTTTGTTTAGTAAATATATACATATACATTAATACTAAAACATGAATAAATTATAATATAACAAAGGAACTTTGTTAAACTTGATTAAATAATTCTTACTTACCAAATTTTCTGAAAACTGCATTCATGTATTTGTTTATACTTCCTGGCTCTGAATCTGCATATGTATATTTCAGTGTTTTAAAAGACAAGGCAAATGCAATCACTTTATAAAGATAAATAAAAAAAGCATTTTATAAGTTAAAGAAAAAATTTATTGACAAAAGTTATCTTTTGAAATCTGGCCTTCTTTTTCGACCATTCACATCATTCCACCACGAATCTATTGAAGGATGTACCAAAGTCTACCAAACTTGGCCCATACAGGCGAATGAACAATAAGTCATCAACAACAGGAAGTAAGTGGAGCCTTGTTGATCTTTTTATCAAATTGAGATGGCTAAAACCTCTCTCACACTCAGCTGTGCTTAAAGGCAGAATTATTAGAAAATGCAAGATTTTGTTAAATTCTAGAATGACGAAATCGAACAGGATTCTGCCAACAAACGCTGCCAAGCAGTTTGGCGAGGAATATTAATTTTATTTTGGGCCCAAAGTTTATAATCCTCAAATTCTTCAATTACAGCTTCTTTCTCAATATTTATGTTTGATGGCAAAGCTTCGATAATTTTCTTGAAGGAGTCATTGACTCTGCCATTTTCTGTTTCATTTAAATTCACAATGTTGCACGGATCTAAGACATATAAATTTCTAAAAAGGTCGCGATTCTTTAAATTATGAAATCTCTGTTCCAAAGATGCAATGAGACTTTCTAAAAATAATTTACGGTCTTCCTCAAAATGTTTTACGTCTGAAGCTATCTGTGTGATTTCTAATCCGTTATGTATAATTTTGGATTCTTTAACAATTAATTCCCGCTCAAATTGCTCTAGTGAAGTTCCACTTTCACAAACCATTTTGCCTAGTTTATTTATAGCTGAATCTAATGAAAGCAGAACTTCACTTACGCATATGCATCGCTGCTGGAAAATTTCCGATACACGAGCAAGCAGATTTGTTACATCCTCTAATAAAAAGAGAAACTTCAAAAATCTTTCATTTTTCAGATATTTTAAGTACCCTTTTATTTTTGCAGGCATTTTATCCAATTCACATGAAGCAACTTGCTCCATGTGAATAACAACAGCTCCGAGGTTATTTAGCAATACTTTAACAGCCCGATCCTGCGATTGAAGCCATCTGCATACCCTCCAACTGCTACGGATTATCCGTAGTTTATACGGATAAGTAGCATGAACTACGGAGCTACGGATGGTACGAAAAAACTACGGAATTGAGCAAATGTTTCCTTTTTTTAGGGCATTATGCCTGCACGGAGGTGCGGTTTGCAACACTAGTTGCTTTGTTGTGAGTCAACACTCCTGTGTGTCGGCGCCGATCGTGAAAGAAGGGAATTCAACATTCTCCCTCGGTGCCGGCAGCTGTGAGCGAACTTGTGTCGGCGAAAGTGTGGTGTGCGTGGGAGGGGGGGGGGGATGCCGTTAGCTGCTCCTTCTCTTGTTACGTCACGTCTCCTCTCGCATTTCCCGCCACCCTATCTTGCTCCGTCCTGTGTTTGGATGTAAGCTTAGCTCTTTTGTGGAAGGAAAGTGCAGCGCACGTTGTTTTCTTTGTTCACAAGGATCGTTTTTAAAAACGTGATAGTACTACTGATATTGAAAAAAACCTCCAATAATGATGTTGCAGGTGCAGGGTGTCTACCACTCTTGAAAGTTTGGTAAAAGCCGGGAAATTGGAAAATGGGTCCAGAAAGTCTGGAAAAAACCGGGAAATTGGATAATGGGTCCGGAAAATACACCAAAAGAATCAATTTTTTTCCCCATGTCTTTGTTTTTTCTACACTTTCTCTCTAATTGTCAGACTGGAAACCGAAAGCAGCTGCGATGCATTTTTCGGACTGCGAAAGCATCAAGCGATGTGTTTGTATAAGGAGGGGAAAATGGGGGACTCATCAATCGTGACGTGAGGGTAAAAGACAAATTAGCTTACTTTGTAACTTATATCTTAGGACTGTGTTTCCAAGAACAGTTAGTTAATTCTATCAGAAAGTGCAACTACTTCTGTTTCTCAATGGATGAAAGCTTAATCCTGTATACTTTAGTCAAAATTGATTTAAAGAAGTTGTACAAAATATGCAAATATAAAGACAAGCATTGTGCAATTTTCCTAAGTAAAATGCATTGGTCAGGAATTATTTTCCCGGGACATAAAAAAAGTCAGGAAATTGACTTTCAGAAATTTGGTATACACCATGTGTTTAGAAAACCTCTAAAAAGCGGGAGGTTACGACTACTTCAACTCATATATATGTATAGGTGTTTGTGATAAGGGAATGATGAATATACATTTTGTATGGCAAAAAATTCCTCATGGGGGGGTTATGACTCCCCTAACACCCCCCCCCCCCCGGCGATATCGCTTAAGTGCTACTGATGAGGTGAAGGCCAATGTTGGAGGGTATGCATCTGATGCCATGTAGACTTACATGACTCAAAATGGTTCTATCTAGCAATCACCAATGGTCTTCAGCTCATAATAAAAACATATAAAACATTATTTAATACGGCGGATTAATTAGTTAAATTTTTTTTATTTGGGAATACCTTATTCCCCCGTACATGATATATATTTCGGTTACACACATAACCATCTTCAGTCGTTTCTGGATCTCTCACTAATGGCGGCTTCTTTTTATATCTTCTTCGTTCTTCTTCTTGAAAGTTCGATGCATGACGTCATCCCATGATTGGTCGATTGTATGAAGCGCATCGTTGATGCTGCCCTCTGTCGTCATTATTTCTAAGCTCTCACGAATGTAGGCATATATACTATTTTTAAAGTTGGCTATTTTTTTAATATTTTTAAAATCAATGGTAATGGGCTCTTTCAAAGCAAGATGGGCCAGAGCGGTACTTTGTTTCTGGAGGTTAATGTCTTTAAAATGTTCGTTTTTTCGCTCTTTAATTTTCCTTTTTGTAACGCCGATGTAGCAATTTTCTTTATTAGTATCATTTGACATAAAATTAATTTTATAGATCCCTGCAGTTTCGATGGGGTTGATTGGGTCTTTTTCCGATCTAATGCGCTGAAAGATTGTTTTATTAGGTTTAATTGGAATACGGAAGTTCTTTTTACTGGCGATATTAGAAAGTTTATTGGCTATCCCTCGGCTAAAGGGGATAGCGGTAGTAAAACGTGGTTTATCTTTTTGACGGTTGTCTATAACATTTAATTTACGTTGCCTAGCTTTGAAAACTTTGTCGAAAATTTCTCGAGGGTAGTGGGCGTCTTGACATTGTTTCTTTATGAAAGCAATTTCTTTTTGAAGGAGGTCGTCGTCAAAGTGTGTTCTAACAACGACCTCCTTCAAAAAGAAATTGCTTTCATAAAGAAACAATGTCAAGACGCCCACTACCCTCGAGAAATTTTCGACAAAGTTTTCAAAGAGTTTACTACCTTACAAATGTACCACCTTACAATGAGCAAATCGATTTCTGAAGTAAAAGAAGAATCTTTATTACTAATGAGTGCACTAGTTTTCCATTTTATATTTGTAGCGTTTCCACTTAAACTACTAACAGCTACATTTACTTTTTACTTAATCAATCCCAGTTCCATAGCCATTTCTGTAGTTATAAAATGTGACATTGATCCATTATCAAGGATAGCTCTACAACACATATATCTATTTTGAAAAGGAGACCAAACCCAAACAAGTGCTGTTGAAAGCAAAACAGATTTACTGGATGCTTCTAAAATCGAAGAAAACGAACGCACAATTTCCTTTTCGCAGTTATTTTTTATTTCATCCGAAGGTGACTGAATTTGTGTACGAGAAACATCGTCGGTTGGTTGCAAATTTAAATCATTCCGAGATGAACTTTCAGCTGGTTTCACGCTTGGCGCGTTATCTTTTTTAGGGAAATTATGTTGAGTTGGCGAAGGATTATTTTCAGAACGACATAAAAGGTAATTGTGCCTTCCTTGACAGGAACGACAACAGTATTTGGACGGACATGAAGAAAGTTTGTGTGAATGATTTAAGCAATTAATGCAAAGATTATTCTTTTTGGCGACATTAAATCGATGTGAAGGAGACATTTTGAGAAAAGTAGGGCACTGGTATAACTTGTGAGAATTTTTACATAAAACACACAAATTATTTTCGGGCTTCAACATAAAAGCATTCATCTTATTTTGATTAGAAAATTTAACTTTCATGGAATGAAATTGTACGCCCTGCAAATTTTCTAATATCTGTGAACGATTTTCAAGGAATTTAAAAATTTATTCCATTCAGGCAATTCAGTTGAAGTTAAACTCATTTCATATTGTTTACGGGATTCCTTGTCTAACTTTTGGATTATAACAGTTATTAATAACTGGTAGACCAGATCATTTGCTTCTAACTTCATTAACTTTAATCCTCTTAAACTTTTATTTATAACTTCAACCAAATTTCTAAGACCCTTAGCAGATTCAAGGTTGAATTTTTCTATCTTCAAAATGTTTAGAATATGAGTGTTAACAAGTAATCTTTTGTTTTCAAATCTGCTTATCAAAACTTGCATTAATGAAGAAAATGTATCCTCAGGGGTTTCTATGCTTCTGACATCACCTTTTAAACAGGAACGTAAATAAAATAACTTCTGAGTATCTGTTAGCGATGGGTTGTTTGTGATTAAACTATCAAATTGAGCTTTAAAACTATTCCATTGCTCAATATTACCATAGAATTCTCGTAAGCTTACATCGGGTAATTTAACGTTGGAATTCGAACAGTTTTCTCATTTACTAGATGCTGCATTTTCATTTGAGATAGAGTGTAATAACTTTTGTAAGCTTACCTTTACTTCCTCGAGAATGTCTTCTAATTTTTCAAATTCTGATTCCATCTCTGGTAAATCGTTTGTATCAATAATTTCATAATAATCCAGTTTCAGTTCTTCTAATTTACAACTTATGTCTGAAACACAGTCAATTTTGCTTTGCAGAATAAATTTATCTGCACCAGACGACTTTTCCTTTAAAAAAGTTTGAAACTTCGTTATTCGCGATTTATAATTTCCTTTCCGATAGTTTAATGTTTTTAATTTTTTGGATAAACTTTTTCCTTCCGAATTCGCCATTTTCAAAACACAACAGCGAAAAGCGACAGTCAACTAATCGAAGAATTCTACATTGCAAGCCAATTTCTTTCTCCGGTTCTGGAAGGACCAATGTTTTGGCCGATTTGTGGACTGTATTTAAATTACAACAACTATTAAAGTATAAACAAAATTTATTAACGACATTTTTAACAATAATATGCTCCGAAATGAGACATTGGTTAATTACACCGAATTGTGCTGAAATTCAATCTTTTATACTTAAAACCAGTGTTGCCGCAACGGCATTATGAATTAACAATTATAACGTCATAATTGATCGTTGCTAGGCATCAACAGCTATAAAGACAGACAATGGGGGTGAGTTCATAAATAATCATTTTGAAAATTTTTGTGCCGAAAAAGGCATAAAGCACGAACGCACAAATGTATACACGCCGGAACAGAACGGATCAGCTGAACGACTCAACCAAACGGTTGTTGACGGAGCTAGAACTATCCTTTCAGAAAGCGGCCTAGATAAAAGCTTTTGGCCAGAGGCTGTGTTATTTTTTGTGCATGTGTGGAACAGGTTATGCCATTCAGGGCAGTCGAAAACTCCCATTGAATTATTTAAAGGCATTAAGCCCTCAGTAAGACACTTACGTGAGTTTGGATCAAAAGTTTACGTTGGAACTCCTCGACCCTTAAGGGGAAAGCTTGACCCGAAGGCCGAAGTTGGCATCTTAGTAGGGTACGCTTTAAGTATCAAAGGGTATAGGATTTGGATCCCGGAGGAGGAAAGGGTGGTAGAAAGCTGCAACGTTTCTTTCCCGAGAGTGCAGGAAAGTGACAGTGGAGCGGTACTGGCGCCCAGTGTCGATTCTAGTTTGCCTCAAATGTGTGAGGAGAGTCGAGAGTCAGTTGAAGATGAAAGTCTCCCGAGTTCCTCTCCCACACTTAGTTTAGAGTCGGATCTGGAATCTGATGCGGAAGAAAGCGGGTATGATAGTCCGGTCAGCCCTCCTGCACTTCATGATGCTATTTGGGTAAGGACTGCCGTTCCTCGACCCGACGGATCCAGAACAGATATCTATTTTCATGAAGAGGGCCAGAAACGTAAGCTAAAGAGCTTGAATGAAATTCAGAAATACTGTGAACAAAACCACGTAAAATTTGATGTAACCAAAAGCATGTTTAGCTTTAAGGGCAAGGATTCTTTTCAGGGCATTATCAACCCTAAACCAAGCAATGCCGAAGTCAGAGTAAAAGATAAGAGCTGACTAGTACCCGAAGTTCCTCGTACCTATAAACAGATGCTCAGGTCTCCACTAGTTAAAAATTGGAAAGAGGCAATGGACACAGAGTTTAAGAATTTAATCAGTAGAAAAGTTTGGGTATTGACAAATTTGCCTCCAGGCAAACAAGCTTTGGGGTGCAGATGGGTGTACAACATCAAAAGGGATGAAAAGGGAAATGTCGTGAGGTATAAAGCCCGTTTGGTGGCTCAAGGCTACAACCAAGTAAAAGGGGAATCCTACGACGAAACTTTTCCTCCCGTGATAAACTTTTCTCTAATCAGGTTATTCTTTTCTCTGTTTGTGGTCTTGCTAAAGTGGAAGCACACACAGTGCGATGTCGTCTGTGCTTACCTACCTGTATGCTAATCTGGAAGAAGAGGTTTACACGAGACAACCCGAAGGTTATGAGGAAGTCGGAGGGGAAGGTCTAGTTTGTCATTTAAAACGTGCTTTATACGGCTTACATCAGAGTCATCTTTCTTACATAACAACTTAACATCAAACTCCTTTTAATAGTGCAAGTCTGGAAATAGATTTTTTTTTTTTTTTTAATTAAGTGAAGCTACTTAAATGCATTTATTCTAAAACAAGACTTTACTTTTCGATGCTTTGCGTCTCAATTCGAACATCTTCAAAGCATGTTCAACGATGCTTCAACTTTTTTCTTCATTATTGGTAGATGACTAAATTGTAAAGGTTCGTGGATTTCTGACCTATCGTGCAGCTGTCGATTTAACGGCCAGGAGTTTTGGGCGGTTTTCTCTAGATGTGAATATGCTCTTGAATGTCTTATAATGTCGTCTGCTCAAGGCATTCCTCCCTTAACAGATAGCTCTAGTGTGCTTTGCTTTAACAAAATATCAACAAGATGAAATGTTCCAATTTATCATTCTTATTCATAAACTGCAGATGTTTTAATCTTCTTACATTCATCGTATAGCCGAGAGAGAACTGTATGCTACTGCAGATAGTACTGTAAAAAAAGAAATAACACCTTCCCCCCCCCCCCCCATTCTGAACCAAATCTTAGTCCAAGAAAAGTTAGTCACCTTCTAATGCCTTAATCTTAGAATGTAAGGGGTGGCCAACTGAAGCTCCGTCCCGGGTGCCAATAACCCTCGCTACGCCACTGTTACCATATTAACTGATATGTGCATTTGAAGTAATAAAAATTCAGATTTAATCTGTTTATATAATGTGACAAGACACCGAAAAAACATTTTTTATTTATTTCCGAAATTGCATAAATGTAATACGCATGGTTGATAGAAGTTTTATTTGCTTTTGAAATTATACAAAGCTTTGAATTTTGTTAGAAATGATGCAGAACTCAGGACATGGTGCGCGGCCCCAATGTACAGAATAGTAAATTCATAAAAAGATTCAATGGAGACAGGATAATTATAATAAAGCCTACTTACCCCTCCCCTCCCCCCCACACACACCTCTCGTTTTAGTGTGCAAGGTATGGGTGTCACATTTAATCGTGAACCCGGGTTTAACCTGCTAATTCACACCATCAAAAAGAAGAGACAACAGAAAAGACTTGTGACCAGGCTTGCTTCTCAACGTGGATCTTTGAATGCTCCGCTGATACCCAGCGTTGTATTTGCGTAATCGCTCCTGTAGATCATTTATTTGCGTTTGTATAGCTCGGCTTATGGTGAAAGAGGCATTTTTTAATAACAGATGAAACATTTTACTTAGAAATATTAATTTTTTAAGAGAAAAATATGAAATATCCATAAGATTTAATTACATACGTATTCATCCATTTTGATGAAAATTTTGTAAATTTATGCGAGGCGAGAAATCTCACTCGAGACAAGGCTCTGTCTCGTCTCACGAGACTATGCGAGATGTCTCGCATCCATCCCTAACCTTCTTAGGTCATTGATCATAACATACCTGCCAACTTTTACGGATTATCCGTAAAATGTACAGATTTTAGTGTTAATTTACTGATGTACGGATATGACGA
The DNA here is from genome assembly GCA_038373885.1 of Cheiracanthium punctorium. NCBI lineage: Eukaryota > Metazoa > Arthropoda > Arachnida > Araneae > Cheiracanthiidae > Cheiracanthium > Cheiracanthium punctorium. Next base: position 48,124 of record JAWZYV010014055.1, read on the forward strand.
GTCATTTTACGGATTATTTGGCGATTTTCGAAGTTATCAATTTTTTTCAGTGTAATCTTTTTCCATCCATCCAGAGAATATATACTTTCCCTTCAACACTCGTTTATTTAAATGTCCAATGCCGTAAGAATAAAAATTGATTCCTATTTCGATTTTAAATATAATTTTTTACCTCCCCTCCCCCTCCTCTCTCGAAGAAACCAATGAAGAAAAAAAAAAGCAGCATTGAATAGGGCAGGTTCAGATTTTCAGTTCAATCCTTTTCCATCCCTCTTGAGAGTAAAAATTTTTCCTTTAGTACTCTTTCATTTAAAGCTCCAATTCCGTAAAAATAGAAAGTTATTCCTAATTTAAAGTTTTAACCTGCCACCCGCGGAAATCAGTCAGGAAGGGAAAAAAGAACTTCACTAAGTAGAGCAGGTTCAGTTGTGAATGAAAATAATATTAAAAATTAAATTAAAGAGCATTTTGACAATAAATAAACTTAGTTTAACAAGTAGTAACGAGCACTAGTTATTAACAAAAAATGAACTTAGTTTTACTGATGTGAGGTGAAAATTTACTGAAATGAGCACAAGATTTTACTGATGTTAATTTTCCCAGGTTGTCAGTCATGTCATAATATTTTGTATCGACAAACAGTTTATTCAACTTTCATATTTCTTTCATTACCTTAATTTCCAACAATACTGTTTACTTCATTTAGTAGAGGGAGGAAAAAACGGATAAGGTTTCAAATAAAATGTAGTAGCTAACCAAATTACGTTTAAAATTTTAACGACTATTATTGATTTTCAAGGACATAGTTCACTTGAAAGAAAGTAATAATAACGAAGCGAGCAAAGTAATGAAAACGCTCTCCGTTGATGTCCAATTAATAATACGTGTTTAAAAATAATTGATTATTTAAAAATAAACAGTAAAAGTATTACAGATTTAAGATTAAGATTAAAATTATGCCTAAAGATGTGGCTTTAAAGTAAACAGTAAAAAATGAGAAATACAGCAGTTTTGTTCTTGAAAATTTACATGCATGCCAATGACGATATCTGATGTTCTGGGATAGTGAGGGGGCGTGGTCGTTGGCTTCAAAAACGGGGAACATGGGCGGCTCCATAAGTTAAACCTCCTTGGCATTGTATCAACATGGATGCAGTGGCGGATCCAGAAATTTTTTTTGGGAGGGGCTAAATTTTTAAAAAAGCTTATTTTACCCAATTAAAATGTACTGTAAATTAAAATGTCAGTCAAAATCAATGTGCATGCTTTTGGGAGGGGCTAAGTTATAAAATATTATCATTTTAGCTGTTTTAGCAATCTCTTTTGGGGGGGGGGCTGAAGCCCCTTAGCCCCTCCCCTGGATCCGCTACTGCATGGATGTGCAATGTGGAATGGTGCCGATGCTACCACTTAGATCCATATTGAAAAGGCAAAAAGGCCCAAACATAGAACATCATTTCAATTTAAAATCTAATGCATTTCTTTTTAATATCAATTTCAGTTTTAAAGAAATATACACAAGTTAGGAAGAAAATATCCAGAAATGCATAAAAAAAGCGCTATATGCATAAAAGTTGGCAAGTCTGTAAATGTACATACATCTATAGGAAATATGAACTGAGCGACAGGCCTAACCTTAGATATTTAGTCACCTAGGCGAAATTGATAGGTGGCCCCATGCATACATTATATTAATGCGTGAACACATAAATAATAATGTTCGCTCATTATGAAAAAATATTCATTGCATTTAGAAGTTCAACTAATGGAAAAAGGAAACAGTAGAAAGATCAATTTGTGACACTTCTTAAATATTTTGTATGAAACTTATGTTTTTAACCTTTAACTACACACGCTTAATATATTAACATAAGTACACAAGTGGTGTATTTTGTACTCCAACAAAAAAAAGCAAACAGAAATAAGTTACAACAAATATTTATGCTATAAGGTTTAATAATCACAATTTCTAATAAATATTCCTTGAATAAAAGCACAATACAATGTATAACTTATCTCCCAACTTCTTCATCGTCCTGGAGTTTGTCGCATATAACCTGAACCATAGCTCGAATCTCATCTTTGGTAAGACGATTTGGGTTTTTTACGAATACATGATCCCTAAAAATGTGTTTCAAAATATATCTAGAACTATGCTTATGAACTTTGAATGTCATAAGAATGTATTTTTTACAAACAAAGTAATCCATTACATAACTACATGCGTGGTGTATTCTGGACACCCTATGAAAGTTTTGCAGCAGTAGTCAACTTATCAGTACGGCTGCAACAACAAAACTGGCGGAACCTATCAAGAACACTTCCATGAGAGGTTAGAGGCGCACACAGTTGGGTGGGGAGGCATTCCAAGGTCATATACCGTATTTACTGCAAATAGTGTATTTTATACACCGCGTGTAGTTAAAGGTTAATAATTATCAATGTTAAGTATGATAATCATTAAAATGTGTTTTAAATGGTTATCTATTTCAAGCATCTGTATTGGAGTTGTACTGATAAAATGAAAGCTGAATGATATAAAATGTGGACACAAATTATTTGGGTATTTTTAATTAGTGTTGCCTTTAAAAAATCAGTTCTTATGGCCGTAGTCTAAAACTGAGAAATAGTTGTTAAATAGAAATACTTTTAAAAAAAGATTATTTGAATGGTAGCCGTAGGCGAGCATCTGTATTTGTCTAATGGTAAAGCTGGCCCTGCTGAGAGATAAAAAGCAAAGAAAAATTAGCAGTTCCCACTGCAGGGGCGGCTCGTGGGATACAGCAAGTACAGCCGGGCTACACTTGAAATTATCAGCACATACTTTAAAATAATTTATTCTACTAATTTTCCTAAATTCAGATTAGAATTGTGGAATTCCTACGCTAAATTAAAAAAATCTCCAAAAAAACCAAACACAAAAAAACGTATTGTGGCCGGATCGCTCATTCAGAAAAAAAGCACTTTAATCTTCCCGCAATTCAATTGGGAAAATCTTTGGTTCAGCCCAGAGCGCTGAAAAGAAAATTGGCAGCACCGTTGGCATGACAACGACTACGTAAGCAGCCTCTCCGGCATAGGGAGTATGCAGCTGATACAGCTGATGAAAGATTTTTTAATGGCGGCTGAACTTGAGAACTCGACTAACTGATTGGCTCGGACGAGAAGGAGGGAGGGGGTAAGGAGAATATATGTTTGGAAAACTCTCGACTTTATATTGCTGAATTTATCAAGAAGGTAAGCCTGAATAGACGCTTATGAATGGACAATTACCCATCAAAGTAGTATTGTTTTTAAGTAAGCAAGAACTGGCATTTAGAGGACATGGCAAGCGAGAAAATTCTCTAAACATGGGAAATTTTAAAGAGCTTTTAAAATTATTGATATCTGAATTAAAACGATGCCTTTTTATGGGGACATCACTGACGGATTCGCATGTTTAAAAGAAAGGAGGATTGATTTGACTTATAAAAAATAAGTAAGTTTTCTTTTCTTCTCAAGTTATCGTTACAAAAGAAAATTCTAAGGAAACTTCGAATCAGACACGGATTAATGCAATTTTGAGGATAAGAGCGGCTGGTTGAAATTAATGTCCATTTTATGGAAGTAAAATAGGAACTCTTACATTTTTTATGTAATTTTTTTTTTTTTTTCCTCGGTGAGGGCTTAATCCGCCAGCTTTCGAATTCAGTAACAAAAGATTTTCCAATCCTGTCCGGAGGAAAGGGGGGGGGGCTCATATGCTTCCGGCTGCACTAACAGTTTTGACCACGGGCCGCCACTGTCCCACTGGCCATTGGGAGAACGTAAAGAAAAAACCTGACAGTAAAAATATTTGCTATTTGCCATCTTATCACCATATTTTTCATTTTAAAAAATCTCCAGAGATTTAAAATATTACAATTTTTGGATAAATATCCATTGTCTTAAATTAGAAGCACCTAAAACCCCATAGTATAGAATATATTTCAGTCATGATTCACTTCACTCAAACTGTTTTCCTTCACTTGATCAAGTTTTCCATCCATCCTTGTGTTGACGATGGATGGGAGAAGCGAGAGAGATCAAACAAAGAAAAGAAGTTTGACTGAAGTTGGCTGAAATATATTCTTTACAGTGGAGTTTTAAAAGTACTTTTAATTTAAAACTATATCTCCAGAGTTTTTTAATGAATTTATTACTTTTCATACATAAATTATGTTTTATTATTTCATTACTGATTATTTGTACTTTTAATGTAATTGTTATGTTTTCATTATTTATATTTCTTGAAAATTTAAAAAGTTTATATTTTAATGCTTTTTCTGAAATAAAATGAGCATTTAGCTAAGAAAAAGGCTACTAGTCACCATCTTCTAATGAAGTTTTCCAGTTTTGTCTTTTACTCAGAGTTGCCCTTTTTTCAAGCATAATTTTAAAATGTTATTAATTGTTTAAAATACTCTTTTAAATATATTTTCTAATCACTATTTGATATTATTTAATTGGCAGATACTGTTATTTTCCCCGAAAAATTGCCTATTGAAAAAAAAAAAGGTGGGGGATCATGAATATTAACATTATTTATGAAGGAAAAAATTCAGGTCCGAGATTTTTTCTGTTTAACACATCTAAAGCTTCAAACTGTTGTGCCAGATTAAAAAAAAAAAATGTTTAAAGATGCATTTTTCTTTACCCTTCTCCAGTTACTTTTATTTCTTTTTTTAACTAAAGTGTAAATAATTAGTTGAATTTGTTTTAAAGCTATTCCAAAGTTCATGAAACTTTTATGGCCTTAAAGAGGAACAAATTTAGTTCTTTACAAGTCTAAGTGTTCTAGTTCTCCTCCCCCCCTCCCCAGGGTGCGAATTGACCGGGGGGAGGGATGCCGGGGATTCTCCCCGTCTGAAGAATGTAATAAAACTGGCTAGAGAAATATTAATTGATCCCTGCCAGGGATACTATTTATCCCCTGCTGAATAAATGTTAAACTGGTAAGTGAAAATTTGGGATTGAAGTTAAGAAGTCAAAATCAAGGTAGTATGTTATCGTTTGTTACTATACTCTAAGGGGACTGCCTTAAAATTTCATCTCTTTTCTAAGCTCAAAATCCTCAAGGGAGACTTTTAATACAGATACATTGTATGCAGCTTGTGTATCTGTGATTCTATAGAACAAATTATCTATGACTTTTATTTGGATATAAGTCAGTTCCCAGATGTGTTGGTGACTGTACTTGTCATGTAATATCATTGGAGTCAAGCATTTACACCTTCCCTCGTTTTTCTTTTCAAGTGTGCCCCCACCCCCCTCTGGAGAATGTTTTCTTTCAAATGCTCCTGGAGAAAATGTTCAATTTGCACCCTGCCCCTCCCTAGCATTCTTAAAATTTTTCGCATACCATGATTTAATCACCCAAAACTTTGTGCTTGTACAATGATCCAGAAATTTAATTATTGTTGCAGTCTAACATAATATTTAGCTTTTCTCTTTGCATTTTATAAAAACTTGAGAGTTCTACATTATCTAGCTGAAATTAGAATCAATGTTAAAAATTGCTTATTTGAAAAGTCATCTCCTAATTTTAATTGTTACTTTAAAATTTTTCAATCTGATTCAGTGAGTTTTTGTTAATATCATGCAACAATTATGTTAATATCATTTTTTAGATGATAAAGATTAAACCATTTTTAATATCTGAATTTATTATTTTTTTCAAAAAGTGCATGAACATATATTTGTAATTTCAGTTATTATTTCTGTTTTTAAATAAAATTTTGCATTTAACTGTGTTTAATTTATATTTTTGATCTGTTAAATGCCAGTGCAAAATTTTATCACACATCTTCTTACATACATATTTTACTTTCATAAATACCAAGCTCTCAAGATAATAAAGCAGTATTTGTCATAAAATCACTCTTTTTGCTTTTAAAGTCACTGCACTGATGTTAATTATTTTTATTATTGTATCTAATAAATAACAATTGCTCCCAAAACTTCTTGCTTCACTTTGTTAAAAGTATTCTAGTAGTTTTATTGAGTTGTCTGTTTCATTTTAGCTTGCTCAAGCCAGATTGCCTGCTGACTGAAGTTAGTTTTTGAACTGTAGTTAAAAGAACAGCTTTTGCTTTACACAAGTTAATGTTGTGCTTTGTATCTGTTTAAAGTTGACTAATTTTGAAATAAATTTATGGGGTTTCTAAAATCATGGCTGAAGATAATATTGTTTTGTCAAAGTTAGGTGTAACATATGAACTTGATGAGAATATCAATCCTTTGAGAGCTACTAACTTGCTTCCATGCTCAGCAGAAACAGAAGATAACCAAAATATATTCTTCACTAACTCACATGCTGTGTCTGTGATACAAAAACTTTCTGAATTTAAAGAGTTGTCATCAAAAGTTTCAAACAAACGTAAAAGTATTGATCAACATGAAAAAAACTTTTCATTTATTGAAAAAAGTGATTCATATAAAACAAGCTCAAATGACGTGTGTTCCAATACATTAAGTTACAAACATAGCTTTAGTGATGATATCTCCATTTTTAATGATATACATACACATCTGGCATTATCAGCAGATTCATTGGCACAAGAGGATGTAGGTAAGGATCCCCATACATCATCTGCTGACAAAAGAAAAGTAGAAGTAAGTTTCTTCTTTCTCTTTCTAGGTATTTCTAACTGATATTTGGAGAGGGAGGGAATGTGAAAACATTGACAGAACTAAAGCTTGTATCCAATAAGTTCCCTATTTTAAAATGTGCATAACATGACCTATTTGTAGAATATTTTCTCATAAAATGTAGAGTATAGGTTACTTTATAATGGAATATATATGAAAAGTATTGTGTTGACAATGTCTAATAACTTACCAAGGTAATTTTCCGTAATATGTATACCAAAAGCATGCGGAAAATCTAATTATTTATGGGGACCAGCCCACTTTTCTCAGTCGTTCTTCTCTAAAAGAACCTTGCTTGACCACCAATTGAGGACACTAATAAAATTGTGCTAAGTGTTTCTTTCCACGTGGGTTGCTTAGTGCTGACGTCACATTCTTGTCAGTTGGCCTTGAGCTACATCAATGGTGGTGCTAGAATCCACTTTCTTTTGATAATCTCAGTTTAGTTTGCCATTGCAGAATTGACATCACTCCAATTACCACCATGCCAATGCTGACGCTAAACTGTTATTGCCGATGTCAGCCCATCTCTTACCTGACAGGTCTGTGTTAGCTGGGAAGTCAGTACCTCAACAGCCGGACACAATGATGACAAGAATTAAACAGTGGTTCGAAAAACTACTTATTTTTTGTAGCGAGCTACAACTACAGCTACTTTTTGAAAAATGTAGTTAACTACAACTACTTTTTGACAAATGTAATTAGCTACACTACTTTTGAAATGTAGCCGCTACTTTTAGGAGACAAATTTTGCTAACAGATTCAGTTTGCATTACATTCATATTTAAGGATATTTATATCCTAATTAGAGAAAACTATTAATATCTTAATTAGAAAAACTATTGCTCTAATAAGCAACTACCAGGGCAGTATTTGAGGAGGGCGGCAGGCCCTCTCCGAAAATGTAAAGCAATTATTAAAAAGGATCTATTTTGAAACATTTCTTTTAAATTTAGAATAATAAAGTTTAAAATACTGAATCGTCCCCCTCCCCCCAAAATGGAAGCCTATATATACGCTACTGACAACTACTGCTAATTATTGAAGTATTGCTGAAACTAATTAAGTTTTAATACCTCTATGATAAAAATAAATTGGCAAAGTGAGCTCTGAAAGCATGAGAAAAATCATGATAACCAAAAACGTATAAAAAAATTTAAAAAAAAATTGGATGCCTGAACCGGAAAAAAGGCCTGTTTTGAGAGCCCTTTCATGTTGTACAAACATTCTAGTTTCTTGAGCAGAAATCAAAATTAATGAGTATAAAGGCCCTTTTTCATGACTTACCAAATTAGTGATTTATGACGAATGACCTGTGTGAACCATGAACATTGTATATTTTAATTGAAAAAATATATGATATTCATATTATAAAAAAATGAAAACAATTATTAATTAAATTCATGATATATCTAATTAAAACATTACATTAAATATATGTTAAAGAAATTTTAAAAGTTATAATCATCAACACAACTTTTTCTTCTTTGTTTTAGGCATAAAAGAATTTTATAGAATTATATTGTTATTTTAAAGCTAAGAGAAAGATAAGTCTCTAAGAATTTTACAAACTATTAATTATTAATTGAAATTCTCATATTTTCGTATTAAATTCTGAAAATTATTACACAAAAAAACCTAATAATTTAAATATAATACTCTTTTAAAATTTTGACGAAAGAAAGCAGATTTCAACATATTTATGGAAGACTGTCATGCCTCTAGTCTCCTCTCTACTTATTATAAAAGAAGATGTCTCTGTGTGTGTGTGTCGGCAGCATTACGGACAAACGGCTACACCTAGAAACACCAAATTTGGTACTCGGAAAGATCTAAACATGAAGTTGTGCACCTTGAAGCAATTTTTTCAAAATTTGACCTAGAATTTTCTTTATTTTATATTTTATGTGATTTTTGGAATTTTTTCTCACCTAATTCCTAATAATGGCGGAAATTACGCTCGCAGCAAAACGGCATTTGTATCATCGGATAGAGGATAAAATTTTCTTTTAAAAACAGTTTGTTCTGAATACGTAACATGATTTACCGATTTTTAGGAATTTTTTTACTAAGCATCTGTTTTGGCAAATTTTTTCGTAAAGTAATTTTAAAGCTGTCACATCTTGAATTCTATCTGTCATAACTTTTTGATATTTTGACAGATTGTGAAACATTCCTTTCTCCCTCTTTTAAAATAAAAACGAAAACATTCTGTAAATTAGGTGACTTTTTACGAATTTTAATGTAACCTAATGTTTAGAATTTAATAGCATCAACGCAGAGAGCTTACGGGATTACATTAAATTGATCATGGCACGTGATAATTTTGTTGCATTGCCACAAAAAGGATTAGAAAAGAGGTTTTTTTCAACCAATTGAGTTTTTAAATGGGATATCGGAATTTCAATTCGCAAGTGAGGATCTATGACGTCAAATGCTTTAAAATATGTAAAAATTACAGCACAATTTTAAAGCATTTATCCCTGCTCTTTTTTTAACACGAGGCGATATTTTGATTAAAACTTACTTTAGAAATAAACTGAGAAATTCATGATTATTATTATTATAAGTGTTATTTTAATGCATTGCTTATTTAAAAAATTGAAATATTTTAACGCGGCTGAAAATGTTCTTCATTTTAAAAGCTACAAAATTCATTTTAAAGCGGGATATACTAAAAATTTTCTATTTACTTTTTTATTTTTCGCATTTAATTATGTCGCAGACATATATGTTTCCTAACATAAGCATGTTGCGAGTATAGTTTTATTTTAACGTTGGATTACATTCCTCCATAATGTCTTATTCTAATTTTCATCGTCGTCGTAAATTTTAATATGATATCGTTTGAAAGCTATTGAGCAAAATATCCAAATTAACTCCCTCAACCAACTGGGGTATCTTTTACGGTAGTTAAACAGTAATGACATAAATTTTAAAAAATGCGTGTAATTTGTAAACTCTGCAATTCTAACGTCCTGTCACAGTTATAGAGATTCTAAATAGCTCCTCGAGATTGCAAAGTTTGATGTTTTCAGCAGACAGAACTATGGAGGATTTATAAGATATCTTTATATTGGATACATGGATATTTAAGTTGGCATCGCTTGAATATTTTTCACAACGGTGAGATTAAATGTTTTGCGGTGCTAAATATGCCAATCTTACAAAACTATGCGTAAATTAAATATGTATGGAGAGCTTTCTTAATGGCAACTATTATGTGAAATGAATAATGTTTATGGTAATGCATAAATTGCAAAGAATCGCCATAAAATAAAAAGGTCCCATTTGTATGAAATAATGTAAGCTATTTCGTAAAATTGAGCATTAAAGAGGAAGAGGCGGAGATAGATAGTATTAATATGCGTAATAGGTAGTATTAGTAGATTAAGGATAATATGAATAAATCTCAATATACCACGTTAATAAATAGTTCATGAAATTAAAAGTGTTCTGTTTATCCTTTTTCAAGGGTTGTTTTACAACCAACAGAACGATAAGTAATTCTAATTTGCACGGATATATCCCACAGTAATTTCAACAGAGGAGATTACTTGAACTTTTTTAAAAATTGAATTCTATTTTGTCACATGCAAATATGATTTTAGTAAAATATTCGCTTCTTCCCATATGAAGAGCGGGTGCGCAGCTATTTTAAAATAAACAGTTGTCTATTTCATGTAGTGTCTGAGGTATTTAATGCTATAACTTGAACCTAAAAAACAGTATGATGTAGCAATAACACATTTTAAAAGTCAGGCAATCTCTGCAAACCACTAAGTTTTTCACTTTTCTGATCGCAAATGACACTGACGTAGTTTTTTGAGTCATTATATTGCAATGATGCCAGATTAGTACTCATGACACAAACTTTACATCATAAGTCAAATAATTTTGCTTTTATTTTAGATTTCACATCACTAGAATTAATTGGAATTATAAATGTAAGGAAAATTTTCGCTTCCTACTGTGCAAAGAACGGGCATGCAGCTAGTATAAAATAAAAACCACATAAATTTATTCAAAAACATGTTTATTCATTTTTAATAAGAGCTGGATCTCAAAATTGCTATCAGCCAAACATGATCGCCGAGGGGAAAATATGTCCGATGCAATAGAAAACAGCATTTCTTTTGATGCACTGGACAGCATCCCTAGTAGCACAATCAGTCCAAAAGACGTTTAAAACATGTTTTTTAACATCAAGAAACAGGTTTCCAACGTAATTTCACCATTTTTTGAACTAGTGCTACTAGGGATACGAGTGTTAGTTTTTTTAAAGGCCTCTTTTATGTATGTGTATGCCGAAAGTGATGACACGGGTTTAATTGGTTCTGACAAGATTGGTTCTTGACATAATCTTCTGTAGATGGTGGTGAGTGAGGGCATAGATCCTCCCAGGTGGCACACCCCACATGCACATGAGTGAGGGAAGAAGATGAGAAGGGGGGGGGGTTGCTTTGCCTGAAGCTTGACCTTGTACATCTTTTTTCTTTTTATTGTTCTCTGTATTATTTGTAGAATTACAATTGCCATAAAGAGGACAAAAAAAGTAGGAAAGAGAGGTCCAAAGCTGGTCATGTTTAGATGGGGCCTCGGTGAACTGGGTTATTTCGGAGCCCCCTTTACTATACCATACCAAGCATTTTAACATATTTTCAGTCTCATTATCACACGGGCGTGCAGGCAATAGCCCGGAGCCTCTGAAAAATAAAGGCCTCGCAAATCTCCCGATTTATTGTATATTAAATTTATATATGTTGCAATAATAGTTTTTTTAAAGCTAAATTTCCTTTATAATATCTATATCATAAATGTGTAAAGCCTGGAATCCACATGCGCGGAATACGCGGCGGAAAGCAGAAAACTGAAACAGAAAATGGACGAACTTCCGGTTTTTCAGTTTCTGCCCGGCGGAATGAAGCGCGGAAAATGGAGTTGAAAATGCTGAACTTTTCAGTTTCCGCCCGCGTATTCCGCTGTGTGCCGGCCAATAGGAATTGGCGTAGATCTAGAGAGGCGATCCATCCAAAAAACAAGATGGCGTCCCGTTTGGATATTGAAGTACTTATATCTATTACGAGATTGGAATGTACTATTCTTATTGTGTTATAAATTTGATTGAGTAAAAAATAAAAAACAAGAATTAAAGGACATTTTCTTAAAACCAACATTTTTGTATTAAAAATACTATTCTTCATCTACAGTACTTCATTCAATAAATGCTGTGAAAATTCCATATTTCTCTCTTGCTATGAGTATCTTTTGAGCTCAGAATCTATGTTTACGTTTTTTTAATTTCATGTATTCCAATCAAATTCATCATATTCATATAGTGAAAACTTATTATAGCTATATATTATTCGTTATTCATGGATTTTTCTGTGTTTATTTTTCACTCGTCGAGTAAACGTAACAAGAAACAATTTAAAATTCAGACGATAGATGGCGCCTGCACCGTTGTATCAGAAAAACGAGTATGCTATAGTGGAGTCATTTGGAAGCGGAACGGAAAATTGACAGGAATTCAGTTTTCAGCTTTCCGTGGCGTATTCCGCTGATGTGGATTCCAGCCTTAACAATAAAGAGGCTTCGAAACTTATTTTCCGTTCTTCTAACTGAATGATAATGGTTTCTAAGCCTAAATCAATAGAAATAGAAATTAAAGGCATTGAAGGATCCGCCGATTAGTGAACTGTATTGCGATTGAAAGTTACTACTAGTGAATAGGTAAACAAAAACATTTATTCTATAGCGAAATAAGCGGAGCAAAATAAAACGCGTACATTACATGCGACGACATATACTCAACTGCCTAACGGAGAACCAAGGGGTAACAGAACCACGCCAAATAACAAGCACCGCTGACGCCAAGCGCCAAGGCGCAAACATACCCCCAGGCATTGAAGGGTACCTTTAATACATACAACAATATTATATAACAATATAACATACAAGGTATTACAATTCACAATTACAATGCTTCAGTTTTAAGTTAGTTGTCAATAAAATCTTAAAGTTTTGGATTACATTGAATTCAATTCCAAGTGAATACAAAAATGTTCAGGTGACTAAATTTTAACAAATTGCAAACAATGTAAAAAAAAAATTAGAACACATAGAGTAGTATAAATATTTTAAAATTCTCACTTTGACACAATATATAAAAGCAATAATATGAAAATATATACATTCAACCATTTCTTATCAAGGTTCAAGTGGTAAAATTGCTAATTTGGTAATTGGCCTTTTCAAAATGCCCGCCTTGGTCTTCATAAGGCACACTCTTACTTTCTCGTCCTTACCCAGAATTGGCCTTTTAATTTTACCTAATAGCCAAGTTGCAGTGGGCATATTGTCTTCTTTAACTATCTATGACTACCATGCCCTCCTGAATGTTATTTTTTGAAAAATACCATTTGTTTCTTTATTGGAGGTGATTAAGATAATCACGTTGCCACTTCTTCCATATGATTTGAATAAATTTTGTGATTTTTTGCCACCTTGAAAGTCTATTTTCATTTATAGCCGCGAGCTCTGGCTCTGGGATAGAAGTGATAGGACATCTGATTAAAAAATGAGTGGGATTAAGTACTTCGAATTTATTCAACTCGGACGATAAGGGAGTCAATGGACGCGAATTCAATATCCCTTAAATCTGTATAATGAGTGTTAAAAACTCCTCTAATGTTACTCATGAATTTCCTAAGGTTCTTTTAAGATGGTATTTAAAGGATTTCACCCCAGCTTCCCATAAACCACCGAAATCGGGTGCACGAGGTGGGATGAATTTCCAAGTGATTGATTCAGATGTTAAGTAATCAATCATAGTGTTATCTGGCTTCTTAACCAATGCTTGTAACCTTTTTAACTCGGCATTTGCACCAACAAAATTAGTTGCGTTATCAGATATTAGAATTGAACTTTTGCCTCGCCTTGCAAAGAATCGTTTCAGAGTAGCTATGAAGGATTCAGAAGTAAGGTCAGAAACAACTTCTAAATGAATCGCTTTTGTAGCGAGACAAACAAACACTGCTACATACACCTTGTTATAAACACCCTTCCTTTGGTTCCTATATTTTATGAGAAAAGGGCCACAAAAATCCACCCCACAATTAGAAAAAGGTGGGCTAGGTGACACCCTTTCCGAAGGAAGATTCCCCATAATTTGGCTGTTGACTTGCGGTTTGTTTTTAAAACAAATGACGCATCTATGAACTATTTTCCTGGCAAGCAATCTGCCGTTGACAATCCAATATTTTTGTCTAACATGATGTAGAATGGACTGAGGTCCTAAATGTAGGAATTTTTTATGATAATACTCAAAAATCATTTCACTCAACTTATGATTACTTGGAAGTACTATAGGATGTTTGCTATTATAACTTATGTGCGCATTATTTAGCCTACCACCTACTCTAAGGATACCGTTTGAAACCAAAAATGGATTCAAAAATTTCAATTTACTATTAACAGGAATAGTTTTACCTTTTTCTAAATTCATCATCTCATGAGAAAAATGTCACATACTGTACCTGTTTAATCAACGAAATTTCTGCAGATTTAAGTTCAGAAGTACATAAGCGTCCCCTGATTTTTTTGGTTGAATTCTTACAATTACAAATAAACCTGCAAATAAAACTAAATATACATATTAACTTAATGAGACTATTAGTTAAATTAAAGATTTTGACATAAAAATCTTCAGACAATGAACATAATGCAGCTTCTGACTGTAGAAAAATGTTCACTAAATTTGTCCCACTAGTTGGAGTGACTGTGGTTGGAACATCTTTCATCTCCTTGCACAAGTCCTCTTCCTTGGGTGATAGAATTGGATTTTCAGACATTAAGAGGTCAGTCTGTTTACGAAGAAAGTCTGGTCCATACCACCAGAGATCATTTCCATGCAGTTTATCGAAGTTCAGTCCTCGAGAAATAAGGTCTGCTGGATTTTCATCTGAATGCACATGGTTCCATTGGCATGTTTGAGTCAGCTCTTGGATTTTTATCACTCTGTTGGCAACAAAAGTTTTGAGCAAATGCGGGGGAGTTTGTATCCATGCTAAAACTATGGTTGAGTCACACCACAAAATTATCTTACTGATTTTTATCTTCAATAAGGTTACCACCCTTGTTACAAGCTGTGATAACAAGCGCTCAGGCACATCTGAAAACCCATGAATTTGAACTTCTGAAAAATCGTCCTTCAAAACATACCTGCTCACTTGCAAGTCGTTGATCGATTTCATGGAAGCCGTGAAAAGCTGCCACTCCTTAACTGTCTCTTCGGGTAGCGGATCGTTCCAGTCAAGCTTTAAAAGCCAAAGTCCCTGGATGAAGATTTTTGCCTTTGTTACTCCTGGTCCTAGCAATCCTAATGGATCGTAGATGCGAGCAATGTTAGATAGTACTGTTCTTTTCGTGTAAGTAGTTGGCTCCTTGATTGCCGATTTGAAAGAGAAACAATCGACTCTTGTGTTCCACAGTAATCCTAAGGTCTTGATGCTCTTATTGTCATCTGAGTTATTGAATGAATAATCTTCTTGTTCACCTGGGAACTGTAAAAGATTCCTGTGATTTGTACACCATCTGTGCAGAAGCATTCCTCCATGTGATAGTAATTCAATCAATTGTGATTGTGCTTCTTTCTTGGGCCTCTATTAAAGTATGAGCTCCTGTCAATACGTCATCGACGTAAAAATCTCTTTGTACTATTTGTGTTGCCAATGGAAAATCGTTCCTTTCGTCATCTGCTAGTTGATTGAGTGTGCGTGTTGCGAGATATGGCGTGTTCGAAGTACGATAAGTTATAGTCTTCAATCTGTAAATTTTAACCGGTTCTTCGCTACTCCTCCATAAGATACGTAATAAGTCTCGTTGATTCTCCTTAATTTTAATCTGACGATACATTTTAATAATGTCTGCTGTGAAGGCATATTTATGAGTACGAAATCTGCAAATAATATCAAATAGTTTATCTCATCTTGAACTGTCCCTAGATTTAGTAAAACATCATTTAGTGAAACTCCCGTAGTTGTAGGAGCAGAAGCGCCAAACACTACCCTGAGTTTAGTGCTAGGTTTGTCGGGTCTATAAATGCCATGATGAGGCAGATAATATGAATAACTAGAATTGTCCCCTTCAGAAATTTCTTCTGAATGATCTAATTGATTATACTCCGTAATGAAATCTACATAAAAATGTTTTATATCGGGATTGCAAGCAAAACGTTTAAGCAAATAATTCAATTGTTTATTAGCATTCTCCTTAGATTTGCCTAAAAGTAGAAGTCCTTTATCTTTAATCGGCATCTCTACGACATATCTACTGTCATCTTGCCTACAGTGTGTGCGTAGGAAATGTTGCTCACAAAATTCCTCCTCCTGACTCTTCAACTTTTTTGTTTCTTGAATTCCCTCAATCTCCCAAAACCTTTTCATAATATCAGATAAATCATCTACAGTTTCAACCAACCCACAGTAATTACACTAGTCGACAAATTTAAACTTTTTTTCTGCCTCTGGTTTGTAAATGGGTGGATTTACTTAAATTCGGGGTGCTCAATTCACTGGTAAAATCAATTTATGTCTATCACGTCACATTTCCAAGAGGCACAGGAAAATCAGAAGCAATACCCTCAAAATTTGATAGAATTTAAACTAACAAGAAATTCTTATTAAGAACTTCATAATTCAATATTATTTTACATGTGTATACATTGGTATTTATATGTATACACATGCCAACATAGATATCATCTTTTTTCCTGGGTTTATAATAAAAAATTGAATATGAGTTATTTATTTTAAGTGGACGAAGATGAAATATATTGAGTGTAGACATATTTTTTTGTCGAATGTTTTTTCTCGCGCCCCTTGTAATTGCCTCCACAATGGGCTTTCACTTCTAGTTTAAATAGTAATAGGATTGAATTGAATAGGTTCATGTACATACTTTAAAAAAAATATAAGTAATGAAGGTTAAGTATTCAGTGAACATATTTGAGGAGTTTTTAAAGATTTCAATATTGCATAGATAGTGATATTTGTGATTTGGTATTTAGGAATGTAGTTTTACAAAATCCGTTTTTATTTAGTTCTATGCTAATACCTATCTATTCATTACAAAAAATGCAGACTGTTCTACTATGCTTACTGAAAGTTAAGAGATATTATAAAAAGAGTCTTTATATAGTGCTATTTGTTTAATGAAGGCAATAAGATAATAGTTCGCAAAATTTCTGAAAATTTGTTCAAGAATCTCTGTGAGGTTCTCATTGAAGCACGAGCAGAAATTAACTATCAAAATCTGCATGAAGAAAATCAAAAAGCTCCAAGCTTCGTTCAGCTTACTATAATTACACTAGACAACAAATTTAAACTTTTTTTCTGCCTCTGGTTTGTAAATGTGTGGATTTACTTAATTTCAGGGTGTTGAGTTCAATGGTAAAATCAATTTATGTCTATCACGTCACATTTGCAAGAGGCACGGGAAAAGCAGATGCAATACGGGCAAAATTTGATAGAATTGAAACTAACAAGAATTTCATATTAAGAACTTCCTAATTCAATATTATTTTATATGCATACATTGGTATTTATATGTATACACATACCAACATAGATATCATCTTTTTTCCTGTCCAAAATGCCCTCCCCACTTGGTGTAAACAGGACCTAGCCGCTAATTCGATATTTGTCAGTCTGATATCAAACGATGGATCGCTGAACAATTTTTCTATTTGTGGTCCAATAAATATACTTTCTTTTAACTTTGCTTCACTCAGTTTGAGAAACTTTTCTTTCAAATGATTGAAGACCTGACCTCATTTATCCAGAGCTTTAACGAAGTTCTTCATTAAACCCAACTTCACATGAATCGGAGGCAAAATGATTTTATTTGGCTCAACCAGTGGAGTATTTTTCAGATTTTCCTTTACATTTACATGTGATTTCCTCATAAGCCACTTTACTGTATAGTGGCCAAAGTTTCATAAGTTTATTTCACATCTACTGCATGAGCCAAAGGCACAGGTGGAAAAGTATTGCCATTAGGCAGTAGTACTGCTTTCAATCTTTTTTTCCTAGAGTCAATAAAGAGTGACTATTCCTGATGGTTATGTTGTACACCTAGCTGCATCAGCAGACCATTGACATCTCTACATACACACATTGAATTCTGCATGTCAAAATATTGAGCGAATGAAGTACCAATGATCTCAAACAGGAAATTTTTGTACCTGGAGCTAGAAGGTTTCGTTGTTGCAGTCTCGACCCCAAAAGTTCAGCTTGCTGTTTTGAAAGTTTTAGATCGCTAACCAAAATGTTCAATTCCTTTTGATTAAAGAGCTGTGGCGAAATATCTTGAGAATGACGGGAATATTTTCTACAGGTTCTTGATCAGCTTCTTCAGATTCACTTGACATTGTTTCTGATTCTATGTCTTGCAGATTACAGGCAGGAACAAGCAACCTTTCATTATGTCACCGGCAAATGCACTGAAGATACATTTTGTATTTTATTTTATGTCTAGTTTTTATAGAGAATCCCCTGCAATATTCATGAGAGAGAAGTTATCAGCAGAAAAATGATCCTTAGGCTAACGCCAAGCCATAGAAATCGAGAATTGCATAGATCGGCATTTTCCTTTCAGTAGTACATGTCATGCACGAAAATGAGGCGCAAAAGTTTTATCTTGATCACCAAAAGGACTATCAAAATATAATTTATAGGCTTTCTTAATCAAATCAGTAATTGTTTTTTTTGGGGCTTTTGGGATGAATTTCTCACAGATATAACAAAAGTTGTCGGGGTGATTAAAGACAACAACTATGTTTACTAGTTGTTATTTTTAGTAAATGTAAGTTTTAAATATATGTATTAGGTAATTTTAAAATAAAAATACCTCTCAATAGAAACTCTCACTTATTAAAAAAAAAACTCTCAATACATTCTTAGGCTGAGATAAATACGATAGTAATTACACCATGCATGTTTCACATTCACTAGGTCATAATGCTTACTTCGCACTACTGGATTATCTGTCTATCTAATGAATAACACTTGCCTGTGTAAAATCTGACATTAAGTGAGAATTTGTTGATCTTATAGCATTCTTGTACCAAACTTTAGAAAAAAAATTAAACATTAAAATAAAAGAGCAGAAAGTAGTGAAATTAAGAAAAAAATAAATAAAAAATCCTTAAAAACTCAAAAATCTTACGTGCTGGAGCATTTTGCAAGGTAGATTCGGATTCTACACACCAAAATACATATTAATTGATGTATCACATCCCAGAGGCAAAATGGCTGTTGAGTAGTGTTATCAAAACTGTCTTGTTGCGGCATGCATACTGACCCACTGACAATATATCCGAAGACCGACTTCTGAAAAATCAGCCCTTGCATACTTATTCTACTGGTCTTCAGTAAATCAAAAAATACTTCGTTTGACAACAAAATGTGTATTGGACCTGGTTTTATGAAACTCTGGGTCAGCTAAATCAACTGGTTGTAACTGTTTGAGATCTGGTATATTTAGATATTTAGCAGGGGTTATGAGAGTTATTTTTGGAACAACATAAAATTATAAAGTGTGAGTGAATTCTCTAGTAGCGTTAGCAATGGTTGCTATGGCGTTTTCCTTAATGCTCATAATTGTGCCACTGATACCGGAAATAGAAGCATTAATTTTCCTTCTCTTTAAATTCAATAATTCCGCACATTCTTTTGTGATGAAATTATTTTGAGAACCAGAATCAAGCAAAGCTCTGAGTGGGATAAATGTTCCATCGGAGCCTTCCACATAAATTATTGCGGTTGAAAGTAGTACCTGCCTATTAAAAGCATTTGAAACATTCAACACAGTACTACTAATAGAATTAGCGTGTTTTGGTTCACTAGTGTCACTAACCATTTGGACACTAGATACTGGAATAAATGTATCGGCGGCTGGAGAAAGCATACTACCAAACTTATTAGGTTTGTTTATGTTTTGATTCAATGAACTACTATTATCGATAATTTCTTCACCTCTATCAAAGTGTAAGAGTGTGTTGTGTAATTTACGACATTTTCTGCATGTATTAGAACTTTTGCAGTCCTTAATCAAATGCACTGATGATAAACAATTAAGACATAGCTTTCTTGCCTTTACAAATTCAAATCGCTTCTTGATCGATAAATTTAAGAATTGCATATACTTAGATAAAATATGATCACTCTTACAGTATGTACAAGCTTTTGCATTTTCTGAGTGAGAAGTAAGAGTTTTGGAGTTAAAGAAACGCCTTGGTTCCTTTTGCGAAGTTTTGGAATGCGTGAGAGTGCGAGAGTGTTCCTTCAAAAACTGTGTTAATTGTTCAACTCTTCCTACCTTACCCTTTTTTAGCGATCTTTCCCACCAAAAACGAGTGTTTTTATCCAATTTTTCAACTAATATGTAAAGAATTAATGTGTCTGCAAATTCTTCAACCTTTTGTTCCAATGCCAAATTCAAAAATATTAAAATCAATTTTAAATGCATAGTCTTGTTCTAAATGAGTATAAATACATGGGTAATTTTTAATTCAATTTTAGAATTATTTAAAAATGTTTTATTTTTATGCTGGGAAAATAAAAAACATCATTTTACATACTCAAAGTGCATAATGAAGCAGAATGTTATCCTTTAGAAATCTCTTTTGGGAGGGGGGGGGCTGAAGCCCTCTAGCCCCTCCCCTGAATCCGCTACTGTCTGGGATTGGGGAAGGATTTAGGGAATGGAAACCAGAGCTGCAGCCCCAGGGCCTCCACAAGAGAGGAGGCCCCCATAATAGACATCTTTACATAAAATTTCCTAACAAATATCGAACCCTGAACCTCTAGGCTATGAGTTAACGGCGAACCCACTTCGCCACACTTGTCTTCAAAAGAATTCTTAACTTGTTTGAGAAATAATTAGGGGCCACCACTCTTTTGTTTCCCAGGGCCTCCACACCTCTAAATTCGGCACTGTCTGGATGGCTATTTGTACAAGGTGCTCAAGTTTAGCGTGCTAGAAAATTTTCCTGGACCGACAAAAAATTTGTAGTTTTCTTTCTTCTTTAATACATAAAACACAAGAAACTGGTACTAAGGGTAAAAAATGGCATTTCAATTATACTTCATTCAATTTACGTCATCGACACTATCATTCAAAGAAATGGGGTTTTTGTCCATTCTGAAATTATACTTATATCGATGCTAGCTGACAACAGAAGTCATGTAAAGGAATTGGCACTTCAGAGAATTCTGAAAGTGTCTAATGCAACCACAACCACTGCAACGAATAATATTCGTGTCTTCAATTTAACAGATTTTGACGTTTGTGCAACGGATTATGTGTACTTGATTAAGTGGGTTATGTAACAGAGCCTCCACTGACTGAAAAATTTAGTGATGGCATGATTTTAGAAGCTATAAGAAACCCAACAATTATTCCAGAGGCAATACTACCTGTTATCACAGAGTTTCCCTGTCATACTCAGGCTACAGAACGAATAGTTAAAATAGTCAGTGAAGCATCTGTTGCTGTCTGTGGACCTTCCAGAACAGATGGTTTAATAAGAAATCGTCTGGAATCACGAAACCTCATGCCAGTTTTCAACACCAAACGGGATTATCGCCCATAATTTTGATGGGTTTTTTCTAGGTTTGTTTTGAGTAACTATTTAAGTAAGATATAAAAGTATCAAAAGTTTTTTTTTGTAGTCATTTAGTATGTCTTCTCATTTCAAAAACATTAAGTAGCACCAAATTGTATTTTTATTTTTTAACAAAAATCACTTTAGCTTTTTACCAGAAAGAGACTGAAATATCTAAATTTCATCTCCCTCGAGACAGAGCTTAATCTAAAATGTAATTTTTTGTTTTATTTTTCCAATACTTTATGCATCATAGAATATCTTTTCTGCATAGGTATGTTTTGATAAGTGATTGTTTTCTCCATAGATGAGCAAAATTTAGTTATATTCCCCTTTTTTTCGAATATTCAACCGCCTTGTGACAGCATTAAATTTTGAAATTAAATTTTTTAATTATTTTTCCCTTTACTCCATACTATAGAACATCTTTTCTGCATGGGTAGGTTCTAATTAACATTATTTTTATTTTCACCATATAAAAGCAAATTTCACTCTTTTTTTCGTTTTTTGGGGACATTTAACCCCCTTGCGGCCAGGGCCCGATCATCACGATATTGGGCCCTGGGCAAATAAAAAAATTTTGGGCCTTTGCATTTACGAGAAATTACATAGTCCGCATTTAAGTTGTTTTGGGCACATATTTATCTGCAGAAATATATATTAAGTTTAGATACTAAATATATGCATACATTGCAGTAAAGAATATTAAATGATTTTATCATACATGGATAAAATTTATTTTCATAAATGATGAATATCTAGACACATACTACATATACGTACACTTCTATACTAAACTCCTTTAAAATATAAATGAAAAGAATCAAAAAACTTACAGTACGTATCATAAAACTGATGAGACTTTCTTATAATAAAATTTGCAAAAAGAGGCTCAAACACTAACTTACGGATTTTGATCGAATGCTCATGGGTTTTAGAGGACCCTTAGTACAGTAAAATGTCAGAGAATCAGCTTACAACTCAAGATAATGACAATTCAAATTTTGTACGAAGTTTTTTATGAATTAATAAATAACAATCTGTGTTGAAAAGAACAAAAATTTTGGGCCCAGGGCAAGTGCCCCGGTTGCCCTGCTGATAAACAGGCTCTGCTTGCGGCAGCATTAAACTTTAAATTTAAATTTTTTAGTTATTTTTCCCTTTATCTCCATACTACAGAACATCTTTTCTGCATAGGTAGGTTTTGAAATTCCGAAAAAAGTTTTTTTCGATCCACCCTATTGGCTATGTTTGCCGAGGATGAAATAATTCTTAAAGAAGTCATAACCTTAATAAAGTCTAAATTTGAAGTTAAAGTTTTGGGCAAAATTCAGAATTTTTTGGGTGTAGAGTTTGCAGAAATTGATAGCAAACTGTTCATGCACCAACATAAGTATACAGTAGAGAGCCGGAAATCCGCACAGCTTGGGACCATGGCTATGGCGGATTTTAGGATTTTGCGGATTTCGGGCAAACCATTGCATTTCTGATTTTAAAAAAGTAGAATGCAATTTCAATGAAATAAAAATACAGTCAAAAGTATTTCACTTATATTTTTACATTAAATACAAAAGCACAGGAGAAAAAAGAAAAAATTACATGAAGATTAGTGAAGCAAATGGTTTCAAAATTTCCTTTTTCTAATTTTGAAAGCATGTTCTATGGTGATTTGTTTTAAAGTATTATTTTTTCTACTTTCAGTTTCTTTCTTTCTTTTATTTATTTATTTTTGCAAATGGTAAATTATCATTAATTCTTGTTTTGTTACCAGGCTCTGCTGTTCTAAAAATTTAAGGTGTTCTCCTAACTTTAAACTTTCATTAAACGGATTTTATTATTATTACCATATAATTATTATTATTATAAGTTTTCATCAGCATCAGAATCATTTATCTAGATTCAAGACACTTATCAACAATTTCATCACTAGTGGATGACTGCAAATTTCATTATTTACATCAGAGAAGATGTGTGGATTTCGGACGTTTGCGGGTTTTTGGCACTCGACTGTGTTTTAAAACTAGCTGAAGAATTTAAGGATATACCTAAAGTTAAATGTAGAGTGCCATTGCCCTTAGGTGTAATACTAACTCAAAATTCAGAAGAACAGGCTAAAGATGTGCCTTACAGAGAACTGGTAGGGTGCCTTTTATATCTTGCTTCCCGAACAAGACCAGATATTCAGTATTCAATAATAGCTCTATCACAATTTTAAGTCAACCTTCATGGACACACTGGAAGTATTTGTGTCAAGTTTTTCAATATGTAATAAATACCCAGCATTTTTCTATTAATTTATCCAGAAATTCAAATAATCAATTAAGAGTTTATACAGATGCAAGTTGGGCATCAGATTTAGTAAGCAGAAAATCAATTAGTGGCCATGTCCTTTTTCTTGATGAAGTACCAGTAGTAAAAACACATAAAACATTATTTAATACGGCGGATTAATTAGTTAAAATTTTTTATTTGGGAATACCTTATTCCCTCGTACATGATATATATTTCGGTTACACACATAACCATCTTCAGTTGTTTCTGGATCTCTCACTAATGGCGGCTTCTTTTTATATCTCTTGGTTCTTCTTCTTGAAAGTTCGGTGAATGACGTCATCCCATGATTGGTCGATTGTGTGAAGCGCATCGTTGATGCTGCCATCTGTCGTCGCTATTTCCAAGCTCTCACGAATGTAGGCATATATACTATTTTTAAAGTTGGCTATTTTTTTAATATTTTTAAAATCAATGGTAATGGGCTCTTTCAAAGCAAAACGGGCCAGAGTGGTACTTTGTTTCTGGAGGTTAATGTCTTGAAAATGTTCATTTTTTCGCACTTTAATTTTCCTCTTTGTAACGCCGATGTAGCAATTTTCTTTATTAGTATCGTTTGACAAAAAATTAATTTTATAGATCCCTGCGGTTTCGATGGGGTTGATTGGGTCTTTTTCCGATCTAATGCGCTGAAAAATTGTTTTATTAGGTTTAATTGGAATACGGAAGTTCTTTTTACAGGCGATATTAGAAAGTTTATTGGCTATCCCTCGGCTAAAGGGGATAGCGGTAGTAAAACGTGGTTTATCTTTTTGACGGTTGTCTATAATATTTAATTTACGTTGCCTTGCTTTGAAAACTTTATCGAAAATTTCTCGAGGGTAGTTGGCGTCTTGACATTGTTTCCTAATGAAAGCAATTTCTTTTTGAAGGAGGTCGGTGTTAGAACAAACTTTGAAAGCGCAGTCGATATAGGAACAAATAGCTGCAATTTTATAGTTGAAAGGGGTTTTAGATTTAAAATTTACTATATTAGTATTACAAGTAGGTTTTCGAAAAATGGTGGTCTCAATGAGATTATTGTTTCTTGTTATGTTCACATCTAAGTAATTGAGGCTATTATTGATTTCTTTTTCGTAGGTAAATTTAATGTTCGGGTCCCTGGCATTAAGTTGATTGATCAAATCATTTTCTTCATTATTGTGGGTGGTAAGGATAGCGAAGATATCGTCGACATAGCGAAGCCAAAGTTTGATGGTTCTATTGTGTGTCTGTTTAATCTCTTCCTCAAGGATTCTCATTTTCCAGTCGGCAATTATTCCGGATATGGGGGAGCCCATGGGGGACTCCTTGTATTTGTTGGTAGAAGTGATTATTATATTGAAAATATGAATTATTTAAAATTAGATTTATTGCACTAGTTAGGGTGTTAATTATGTCTATATCTTTAAAACTACTTTGAATTTGTTTGTTAATAATTTGGTTCATTTCTTTAATATCTATTGACGGGTATAGATTTACAACATCGAAACTGACCATAATATCGTCTTCATTAAGTTTATAATCGCGGATGTTTTTAATGAAATCGTCGGTGGAAGTTAGAGTGCTGTTAGAGGGGGGGGTATAATTTCTTGCAATATATCCTTCATATATTTTTCAAGAGTGTAGGTGGGGCCTTCGCATCTGCTCACAATTGGGCGAAGGGAGGGGGGCTTTTTATGATCTTTAAATTTAGCGAAAATCCGTGGGGCGAAGTTAGCGGTATTGTTATAGTTAGGACCTTTCTGATCCGGCCAGGTACCATTTTTTATTAAAGTTTTTAGTTTATTATTGATTTTCGTGGTGGGGTCTTTGGGAAGATGTAAAACGTTTAGGCTATTGATGGTTTGTTCCATTTTTTCTTGGTAATCTTTTTTATCCAGAATAACAATCTTTCCTGTCTTTTCAGAGCTTAAGCAAACGATCTTGTTATTTTTCTTTAGGTTGCTGAGGCATTTACGGTCTTCATGATCTTTAACAGTAGTTTTAAGTTTTTTATTCATTTCTTGTTGGGCATGCATACGGATTGCTTGTTTATCTGAGGGGGGTAATGAGACAATGGCGGCCTCAATGCTTGCAACAGTATCATTGATATCTATTTTGTCATCAAGAATGAATTTGGGACCGAGGTTTAGAGTGGCTTTTTGCTGTTGAGTAAGAGTTATGGAGGATAGATTAATGAATTGATCTTCTTTGTTAGTTTGAGCTTGTTTATAGCATTTATTATTTTTCATGCAAAAGTTAAGTTTTTTATAGTGGTTAGTGTGGTAAATCTCTTTTTCTTTCTTGCAAAAATTGTTTATTTTATTGACTTTTAAACGGTAATTATCCGGAGAGCACATGGTTTGAAGTTTGTGGTTGTAAAATTTTTCTTCTTTCGTTAACTTAGCTATATATTTAAATTTGTTCCTAATATATTTTTTAAGTAAGAATAGCTCAAAATTTTTTATATCATAAAAGAATTCATTAAGAAGGAAACTATTTTTAATTTTCATGAATTTAGGGGTAATTTTAAAATGTACAGTCTTTTAAAAAATTGATATGCTGAAATTCTCTAACTTTTTTCTTGGAAAAACATCTTAACTTACTGTATATATGCTCCACATTCGGAGGCTCAACCGTAACAGGCGTCATGAGGGTATGGCATTATTATATCTAGCCGATACCGGGCTTTTTAAGTATTTTATGTCTTGTGTTTCGACAAGCTTATACTCAACACTTTTGGTCTTCATCTACGTGCTTTCAAGTTTTTGTGCCACCATTAAAGCTTTTATTCATCTCATGACGCCTGTTACGGTTGAGCCTCCGAATGTGGAGCAT
The DNA here is from genome assembly GCA_038373885.1 of Cheiracanthium punctorium. Taxonomy (NCBI): domain Eukaryota; kingdom Metazoa; phylum Arthropoda; class Arachnida; order Araneae; family Cheiracanthiidae; genus Cheiracanthium; species Cheiracanthium punctorium. Next base: position 74,591 of record JAWZYV010014055.1, read on the forward strand.
ATATACAGTAAGTTAAGATGTTTTTCCAAGAAAAAAGTTAGAGAATTTCAGCATATCAATTTTTTAAAAGACTGTGTACATTTTAAAATTACCCCTAAATTCATGAAAATTAAAAATAGTTTCCTTCTTAATGAATTCTTTTATGATATAAAAAATTTTGAGCTATTCTTACTTAAAAAATATATTAGGAACAAATTTAAATATATAGCTAAGTTAACGAAAGAAGAAAAATTTTACAACCACAAACTTCAAACCATGTGCTCTCCGGATAATTACCGTTTAAAAGTCAATAAAATAAACAATTTTTGCAAGAAAGAAAAAGAGATTTACCACACTAACCACTATAAAAAACTTAACTTTTGCATGAAAAATAATAAATGCTATAAACAAGCTCAAACTAACAAAGAAGATCAATTCATTAATCTATCCTCCATAACTCTTACTCAACAGCAAAAAGCCACTCTAAACCTCGGTCCCAAATTCATTCTTGATGACAAAATAGATATCAATGATACCGTTGCAAGCATTGAGGCCGCCATTGTCTCATTACCCCCCTCAGATAAACAAGCAATCCGTATGCATGCCCAACAAGAAATGAATAAAAAACTTAAAACTACTGTTAAAGATCATGAAGACCGTAAATGCCTCAGCAACCTAAAGAAAAATAACAAGATCGATTGCTTAAGCTCTGAAAAGACAGGAAAGATTGTTATTCTGGATAAAAAAGATTACCAAGAAAAAATGGAACAAACCATCAATAGCCTAAACGTTTTACATCTTCCCAAAGACCCCACCACGAAAATCAATAATAAACTAAAAACTTTAATAAAAAATGGTACCTGGCCGGATCAGAAAGGTCCTAACTATAACAATACCGCTAATTTCGCCCCACGGATTTTCGCTAAATTTAAAGATCATAAAAATCCCCCCTCCCTTCGCCCAATTGTGAGCAGATGCGAAGGCCCCACCTACACTCTTGAAAAATATATGAAGGATATATTGCAAGAAATTATACCCCCCTCTAACAGCACTCTAACTTCCACCGACGATTTCATTAAAAACATCCGCGATTATAAACTTAATGAAGACGATATTATGGTCAGTTTCGATGTTGTAAATCTATACCCGTCAATAGATATTAAAGAAATGAACCAAATTATTAACAAACAAATTCAAAGTAGTTTTAAAGATATAGACATAATTAACACCCTAACTAGTGCAATAAATCTAATTTTAAATAATTCATATTTTCAATATAATAATCACTTCTACCAACAAATACAATGAGTCCCCATGGGCTCCCCCATATCCGGAATAATTGCCGACTGGAAAATGAGAATCCTTGAGGAAGAGATTAAACAGACACACAATAGAACCATCAAACTTTGGCTTCACTATGTCGACGATATCTTCGCTATCCTTACCACCCACAATAATGAAGAAAATGATTTGATCAATCAACTTAATGCCATGGACCCGAACATTAAATTTACCTACGAAAAAGAAATCCATAATAGCCTCAATTACTTAGATGTGAACATAACAAGAAACAATAATCTCATTGAGACCACCATTTTTCGAAAACCTACTTGTAATACTAATATAGTAAATTTTAAATGTAAAACCCCTTTCAACTATAAAATTGCAGCTATTCGTTCCTATATCGACCGCGCTTTCAAAGTTTGTTCTAACACCGACCTCCTTCAAAAAGAAATTGCTTTCATTAGGAAACAATGTCAAGACGCCAACTACCCTCGAGAAATTTTCGATAAAGTTTTCAAAGCAAGGCAACGTAAATTAAATATTATAGACAACCGTCAAAAAGATAAACCTCGTTTTACTACCGCTATCCCCTTTAGCCGAGGGATAGCAAATAAACTTTCTAATATCGCCAGTAAAAAGAACTTCCGTATTCCAATTAAACCTAATAAAACAATTTTTCAGCGCATTAGATCGGAAAAAGACCCAATCAACCGCATCGAAACCGCAGGGATCTATAAAATTAATTTTTTGTCAAACGATACTATTGGGTTGGCAACTAAGTAATTGCGGATTTCACTCATAGATGGCTTCAGTTGAATTTTTAGGTTTGCAGACGATTTACAAATGTAAAACACATTTTGTTATTTGATAGTTGGCAATTCAGCTGTCAATCAGTAAAAAAAGTTCTTTGATCGGTTGCGTAGTTTTCGCTTGGCCTTCGTTGAATTATGGAAAATCAAAAGGAACATTTTCGTCATATTTTGCTTTTTTATTACCGCAAAAGGGAAAAACGCATCGCAAGCTCATGAAAAGTTATGTGCTGTTTATGGTGACGAAGCCTTAAAAGAACAGCAGTGTCAAAATTGGCTTGCCAAATTTCGTTCTGGTGATTTTTCACTCAAAGATGAAAAACGCTCTGGTCGTCCAGTTGAAGTTAATGACGCCCTAATCAAAGCAATAATCGATTCGGATCGTCACAATACAACACGTGAGATTGCAAAGAAGCTTCATGTATCACATACATGCATTGAAAATCACTTAAAACAACTTGGCTATGTTCAAAAACTCGATACATGGGTTCCTCACGAACTGAAAGAAACGCATTTAACGCAACGCATTAACAGCTGCGATTTGCTAAAGAAACGTAATGAAAATGATCCATTTTTAAAACGATTGATAACTGGCGATGAAAAATGGGTTGTTTACAACAATATCAAGCGGAAAAGATCGTGGAGCAGGCCAGGTGAACCAACTCAAACAACATCAAAAGCTGATATTCATCAAAAGAAGGTTTTGTTATCAGTTTGGTCGGATTACAAAGGAATTGTCTACTTTGAACTCATACCACCCAACCGAACGATCAATTCTGATGTCTACATTGAGCAACTAACGAAATTAAACAATGCAGTTGAAGAAAAGCGGCCTGAATTGAAAAATCGAAAAGCTGTTGTATTCCATCATGACAATGCAAGGCCACACACATCTTTGGTCACTCGGCAAAAATTATTGGAGCTTGGTTGGGATGTTTTGCCACATCCCCCATATAGTCCTGACCTTGCACCATCTGATTACTTTTTGTTTCGATCTTCACAAAAATCCTTGAATGGTAAAAATTTCAATAATGATGATGATGTCAAATCGTACCTGATTCAGTTTTTTGCTAATAAAAACCAGAAGTTTTATGAACGTGGGATTATGGTGCAGCCTGAAAGATGGCAAAAGGTCATTGATCAAAATGGGCAATACATTACAGAATAAAGTTACTTAGTTCCATGAAAAAATTGTCTTTGATTTTCTAAAAAAAATCCGCAATTACTTAGTTGCCAACCCAATAATAAAGAGAATTGCTACATTGGCGTTACAAAGAGGAAAATTGAAGTGCGAAAAAACGAACATTTTCAAGACATTAACCTCCAGAAACAAAGTACTGCTCTGGCCCGTTTTGCTTTGAAAGAGCCCATTACCATTGATTTTAAAAATATTAAAAAAATAGCCAACTTTAAAAATAGTATATATGCCTACATTCGTGAGAGCTTGGAAATAGCGACGACAGATGGCAGCATCAACGATGCGCTTCATACAATCGACAGATCATGGGATGACGTCATTCATCGAAAATTCCAGAAGAAGAGAGAAGAGATAGAAGAGGAAGCCGCCATTAGTGTGAGATCCAGAAGCGACTGATGATGGTTATGTGTGTAACCGAAATATATATCGTTTACGGGGGAATAAGGTATTCCCAAATAAAAAACTTTAACTTTTCAAGTAACTTTCCTTGAAATTTAGGGCACCTCAGCTGCCTATTATTTTCAAAGAAACTCCTGGAATTTTTTACAGTTCTGGTCATTTTTAAGTGAACTGTGTACTTTTAAGCGAATCGTAAGAGATATATTTGGTTAAGGGACAGGTTAAAGGAAACAGTAAATTTTTCGGATGGAAATGTTTACTAAAAACAGATAAAACATTATTTAATACGGCGGACTAATTAGTTAAAATTTTTTATTTGGGAATACCTTATTCCCCCGTACATGATATATATTTCGGTTACACACATAACCATCTTCAGTCGTTTCTGGTGGGAACTTCAGTCGTTTCTGGTTCCACGGAAATGTTTACTTTCTGTGTGGTATTTACGAGTCTTAACTTTTGTCATTATTTCCATTCTGAATTTTTTACAAAGGAATTAAAGCACTAATTACTTTTAATTTATTCTAGGATTGCTCCTAGAGTAGAAAATGCTTTTGAAAGATTCTTTCTTTTGTGTTCTTCCTTTCCCTCTTTACAGGCATGAGATCATATTCTAAATTAATATTTTAATAACTAATGCTTTTTATAAGTATTAGTTATTAAATTATTAATTTAGAATATGATCCAATGCTGTGAAGAGGGAAAGGAAGGACACCGAAGGATTGTTCAAGAGCATTTTCTACTATAGCAGCAATCCTGGAATCAGCCACTGTTTCTTATCATGCTTACTCTTTGTAGAATTTGAGTTTTTCCACAGAAGAATCATTAGAAGTAAGTCGTGGTGACCACTAGCCGCAAGATCCACCCCTGCACTTAGAGAAGGGTGTGTTTGTATTGTGGATTAAGGCCAATTATCTACACGAGGATCTAGGCCTATGGGTTGGGTGCCCTCCGTGAGGGTCTTTTAAATGGGTCCTGATCCGTATTTATGAAGTTTCGGAGGAAACCACAGAAAACTCCGAACAGTTAGGTCGGCGGATGCAACCTTGTTTTGAACCAGACACCTTCAGACTCCCAGTTCAGAGCACAAATGTGCTCTGCCACTGGTCGGGCCTTAAAGCGGTGCCACTGGTCGGGCGACTTAAAGAAGGGAGAAATACTCTTTTTTTTTTTTTACTTGAACATGAAAAACACTCCATTTTACCCATAAAAAACCACGGGGGAGGGGGGGGGTCTAGTGATTTTGACCCCCGACTCTCACGATGCCCATGATGCCCCTTGTTCACGACCCTGGTCCTCAGACTTTGATAATATCTTTTTGCATTGCTAAAGCAGGATGCAACATTTAACAGAAAGTACTCAAAAAATTTAACAAAATTATTGTTCTTTATCTATTTTGAAAAATTCAACTACCAACAGCTAACAAGACGATGCCTTTGGCAAGGGCATACTCATATGGGCATGGGCGCCCATGTGAGTACTTTTAGAAGTAATCTTATATTTGTAAGGGGCGGCTCATGTCGGTCTTCTAAACGTTTTAGTACTAAAATTGTAGAAAAAATTTCAGTATGCTATAAAACTGCCTACTATACTTAAGTCTTAAGGTAACCCGAACCGCCCTTTAGATCAAGCCACCATTTTCGCCCAATATATGGGTGCCCATGGTGTGTATAATGTTTTTCATTAAATGGAGAGTAATAATTTTAGATATTCTGTAAGAAAAATATGCGAAAGGGCAAAAAGGGGGTATGTTCCTGCGGCCTCTATCTCTAGTTACAGATTGCCGGCTTGGAAATATCCTCAGCCAACCATCAGGTCAAGCCTCATGTGCGCCTCATGTATGGGCGCTAATGGTTCAGTGTAAAATGATATTCATTAAATTGAGTGCAATTCTTTTAGATCTTGTGTGAGCGAAAAAAACAAATTGGGGCAGCCACTGCCGTCCCCTAATTTTGCTTTCAGATTGCCGCCCGGGGCAGAACGCCCTCCCCTGTAGTGTTGTTCCTATTTGGAACACCTCAATTAAATTTCACAGCTAAAAAAAAGGAAAACAAATCAGTAATGCTTTGTTTTGAATGATGACAATAACCCAGGATTTTTCTTGCCGCCCTTAGTGTTGATCGTTGTCAAAGTAAAGAGAACCAAAAGGATGGGATTGAAACATTTTATTTAACCAATTAACATATTAGATCAAGAAAAAAAATATTTAAACTTAATATGCAGCACAATGAACATTTTAACAATTTAAGCAAGTCTCTGCAGCAATTAACAATGAACCATGAAATAAAAGGTGAAAATTTACACATTTCTATGGCACAACTCACAGCTTAATTAAAACAATTACAAAAGATTTTGATCAAATTAACACCTGCTCCAGTGCTGCAAAAGAGATCAGGTAGCACTCATAGATGTTGGTAAAAAAAAAATTTATAACCCCTGGGTACCCATGGTTGCAAACCAAAAATTTAAATTCAGTAGAAAATCATGTTTTGCTTGAAATTCACAATTTACAAAATTTAAGCTTAGATGCTACTCTTGTATGGGAATTAACACTTTACAGAATGGTACATTTCAACAAAATACATTCAATCCCTATTTTATAATTTTTTAGGAAGACCGATGGTCAAAAGAAATTTAAACAAAACAAAAAATATAGGCTCAAAAAGAAAAAAAACAAAATGACACCTAAACAAAAGTAAAAGGAAAAAGGGGGGGTACATTTAAGAAAAAAAAAATAAAAGGGGAGAGAAAAAAATGGTGCAGAAGCACGCCCACGTCAGCACCGCTCTCCTCCGCGTCTGTCATTCAATCTTTGACTCCTGTGGATCGCCCCAGCGACAGTCCCATGTGGTTGAAGAAGACGGCCGGGATGCTTGCCAAAATGCAATTTAAAATGGAAAAAGGGTACCTCACCATTTGCAGGCGCACAGAAACCATCAGTGGGTTGGGATCAGGGTGGCATCTAGAAGCACCGTCAGCACAAGTGCCAGAACGGCAAATCCATGCTCCGAATTTTGGCTTGCTGATGGTTACATGCTCCGGGGGTAAGTGGGAAGCAATCTCACTAATTCAGCATCTCCATCGGCGGGGCATACAGGTGGTTGTTTCTAGCAGATCTTCATTTCAGAAGTGGCGTCAGGGCAGGACTGGGCTGGCGTTGGGGTGCTCTTTCACCCAAAAAAATTATTAATTATTCAGGAACCATCGTAGTTTTTTTTTTTTTTTTTTTTTTTTTTTTTTTTTTTAAACTTGTTGCTTAAGGCAACATCATTAGTCCGTCTTGGTCACCCAGGCTTGGGGTTATCAAGAAAGAAAATCTTTTGCTCCTAGAGCCACAAGACGCACCTACATCGTCTGCATCTCCAAGCGTAACTGCCCAAAAATCGCGCGCTTGCCTCTCCTCCTCACTCCGGAACCGCTACCCTCAGCCAATCAGAGCAGAGAGTGCACCTAAAGTCATTCCGGGATAGTCCGATCTGGACTGCAAGAGGGGGGAAAAAGAAGCTTCTAGAACAATTTCGGAGGAAAAGCGCGGGAAAGATAGCGTCCTCTCTGAGATCTGATGCAACAGGCACAGAAAATGATGCAATAGCATGAAATTGTAAGCAAAACTTAAAAGATGAAAAAAATTATTGAAAATTCACAGGAAGATGCCTAACCGGAGAAATAAAGTAATAAAAAAAAAAGGAAAAGCAGGATTATGGGAAGTTACGAAAAGTAATTTAAAATAATAACTTTTATAATTTTTCGTTGAAGATCGGCAAAAAAAAAAAAAATAAAAAAAATATTCAGCCTTCAGCTGAAATTAGTTTCCCCTCCGCTAAAGAGGTTTTTTGACAGAACCTTTTAATTTGTATTGGCAGCCATGTACAGGATGTATTTGCATGTAAATCAAACGGGGAGAAACCAACCGTTCTTCCAGTGGTGTCAAGTATTTTAAACAATCCGGTATTTCGGGGAATTCGAAGCCATTGCTTATAGCTAATTCTGGTATTGTCAATTTAATCAAACAATCGTAACATGTTTTGCAAAATTTGCCAATATCATCGATATCTTTGTAAAAGACTAGTTTTATAAAGTCCGTTGTCGCTCCTTTGGACAGTAAAGTTGTTTTGGAATGGGTTCTTATTGACTTTTTGAACCACAGTCGATCACAACAATAGCATTGGTGGATTGGACCATCAGCAACAGCTTCGAAAAATTTCTCAGCTAATTTACGAAATTCTAGTTCTTCACACCTTACATTTAGATCAGTATCTGTTCTTGGTCTTTTCGATGGTATATCTAGACAGAGTCGTAAACGTTTTCTGTCTTGTCTTCTGGATTTGGATTCCGCTTCTTGAGCACGAAAATCTGGATCTTCCCTTTTTCTTTGCATAAATAGACGGTTAGTTTCACGATGACTTTCTTCCGGATTAGACAACTGGCGAGGACGGCCAGCGCGGCCTTGAACAACAGTCCCGGGTATATTCTTCTGATATTTAACGATGTAATACTGAACAGTAGAGCGTGAAATACCAAGCCTACGAGCTATTTCACACTGATCCCGCAAAAATGAAAATTTTAGAAATGCCACGACAGAACACCACCACTTGCTCCGAGGAGGGACAAAAGTTTGAACGCGACTCTGGAAACAAATCCAAGTTCTGAAAAATGAAATCGGAACCTCGGGAACTTGACAGCCAGTTGCAGACGCTCTGACAAAATCTTAGTTTCCCCTTTTGTTTCATCTGACGTTACTTTGAAATTTTTCAAGTATCCATTATTCCAATCATGTGTCGGATCTTGGTGTGTTTCAAATTTCCGTGAGATCTGTAAGATTTTATTTACTATCAATTATCATCCACGACTTTTTTCGTCTGCCAAAAACTATTACCCTCTTTAGCGGAGGGTAAAAAAAATCCCATCAAAACAACTTTAATGAAAAGGGAGATATGAAGTATAGCCACTATATTTTAAAGTGCTGATTACCCACAGAACGGCAATTAATAGGTGAACATTAATTTTAAACACCCTGAAGGCAAAAAACGGCCGGTGAAGAGAAAATTTAATCACAAAAAAAAAGTAAACAAAAGGGAAAACTTTACACTGCCAAAACAAAATAAATAATTAACAGCCCCCCAAAAGTAAGAAATTACACAGTGGTTATTTAAATTTTTAACTAGAAAGATCTTAAATTACTAAAACGTTCTGAGTGGAGGTAAATTAAATTAATTATTAACCAAAGAAAAGTGATATTATAGTGACAACACCACACCCCCCTTGCTACACCACTGTACTGAAGTAAATTCAAAAAAGGTACCTTTTATGAAAATTTCAGAAAAAAAATCTTAAACACAAAATATTCGATTTTAAGAATTTTTTCAAAAAGTTTCGTAAGTGATACAGGTTTATCGTTTATTTCAGTGTATAGTGCAACTTGTAAACAGACATCCTAAAAATTTTGAAGTGCTTGGCATAATTAGTTTTTTTTCTATTTATGTACAAACTCTCATGTTTTTTCGAGCTACAGTGATAAGTAGAAAACAGCTGTCATTCAGTTACCTTTAAACAGGGTTTAATTTCTGTCCAAAAAACTACAGGAGCCCTAATTTGTTGTATAGTAGTTTACAACATTAATTACTTAATTTATTGTATTATTTATTTATTAAGTGCATTTTTGATTGCCTCTGCAATAGTATGCAATGTAATAAAATTAATATCAACAGAAACAATTATGAAAGTTATCACGGACGTGTATAAGGGGGGGGGTTCATGGGGTTTGAACCTCCCCCCCCCCCCCTTAGTCTACGCAAAATGCTAGTTTTCGCCAAACATCTTTTTGCATTCGTGCCTCATTTAGTATAACAGTAAAAAAAAAAAAAAAAAAAAGTTTTGCGTGTTAATTTTGAAAATTTTATTTCACTTATAACAATTACATTAATTTAGTACGCTCTAAATTAATGGGTAATTAAAAAAATACAAGAAGCTCCGCGGAAGCTGCATGTTTGCCGACATCAGAAGGTTGACCGATGTACAATGCCATCTTGATCCACGGGTCACGACGAGTGCGGGGGGTGGGGGTTGTCATCTCGGGCTTTTATACAATATGGACAATGAGCGCCGAGCTAAAGGCCTGAAGGTATGGGAGTGGTATTTATAACATGGTGTATGGGGTGTGTATTTATAACATGAAAGTATACATTTTGTAATTCCTTTCTAATGTGAAATTAGTTTCACGGTTAGCTGAAACTTTCCTATAAAGAAGTGGTACTCAGTGTTAGGGGCGGCGAAAAATTACCTTGGTTTCCAAACTGAATTCAAAAACTGTAAATAAATTTAATGGAATACAAAAATATTAATTATTCAAAGTTTTGCGAAAAAGTATTAAATTTTAAAAGTTTCACTAAATGTTGAATGTGTTGTGGGATTAAGGCAAATTATCTACAAGAGGGATCTAGGTCTCTGTGTGCGGCACCTCCGTGGGTGTCTTTCTAAGGGGGTCCTAATCCGTATTTTCGCTAAGTTTTGGAGAAAACCACGGAAAACTCCGAATGATTAGGTCGGTGAACGCGACCTGGTTCCGAACGACTCTAAATGTTGAAATTTATGACATCGCGACACTGTGAAAACAAACACAAACGGATACATTTGTTATAATTGGCATTTCGTTTGTTATTTTTTGCTACTTCATACAAACATCCTTCAGGTCGACATGATACCTCAATGTCCCACGTAAAGTCGCTATGTATATCTTGGTGCACCTCCCTGGATAAAATCCTGGCCGCGTCCTTGCTTTCAATACTGGCGTTTGCTCAGTAATAAGAGATACATTGACTCTATTGTCTTTCTTTATAAATTAACAATGTCCCAAGTCTTCAGGCGAATTTCAGAGTGTCATGATTAGAAACAATTGTATCACAAAAGAATTTCTACAAATAAACGTCTTAGCTTGGAAAATGTTAATAAAAATTCTTAAAAGAAACAACGCCTCTTTTTGAAAAGAATTAAAAGTTTGAGAAATAAATATATTTTGTTTCTTTGAGTTGTAGATTCAAGTCTCCCTTTGAGATAAAATTCTGTCACAGAAATTCGACTGCAGATCTAAACTTAAATTAATTAGCATGGATAAAACGATTGCGAGCAAGCAGTGTGGCAAATCAAAATGAAATTAAATAAATAATATTTTTAATTACTTCTACATCTCAAAAACTGGAAGCACACGGTAACAATTTGATCGACTTGTGAGATTATGATCCCTGGGGACACACTTCAAATAATAACAATTTTTGTAAAAAAAAAAACCGGTTTTGCCATATAACCCAGCCAGATGTTAAAAGCCAACATTTAGGGGGGGGGGGGAATTACTATTCAGAGAAAAACTGCCCCGCAAAATTGGCTGTAGTGCTATTCATTTATAAAACATATTACAAAATACTGTAAGCGTGTCATTCTTTTTCTGAATGTTTCATAATCCTTATAAGCTTCCAAGATTTATACATTACAGTTTGTAAAGAGATATTCTAAATTTTTAAAAGTGTCTGATGTCATTTAATTGTGTTAAAAAATTACACTACTTTCTTTTTAATGAGAAGGAGGTATGAATTTTGCTTTAATATACTCATCCTTTTCTTCTTCTTTTATTTTATTTTTTTAACGGCACGACACTGGCACATTAAGCCTTTACTGGCGGCCGCCAAAAGCTATAGGCGTTTGTGAAGGGGCGCTCAATGGGCGACTGTCATTACCCCTAACAAGGCATCACAGATACCTAAAGCTATTGCTGAGTATCGAGGCCGGAGCCAAGGTATGGTAGAATAATTCGTTAGAAAACTACGCCACCTTGGCCTAGGCAGCTACTCATCATAGCTAAAAATGTAATTAAATTTGTCTGTATTAGGTATTATTATATTCGTATAGTTGAGCAATATTTATTCGGAGCATAGTATGGGTGAAAATTAGATGTCCAGAGAAATATTATTTTTCACTTTTAGTTGCAACTTTCACAACATCAACGAGAAAAAAAAGATGGGTGGTCTTTGGTCTTTTATATTGGAGGTCTTTGGTTATCTAGAAGCATTGAATAGAAACTCTTAAGGCCGCCACTCATTCAGCGTGCGTTTCAGTACGCTATAATGGGAAGTCTATGTATTTTTCTGTATCTCCAAGACGCATTGCGGAGAAAAGCTGCCCCTTTGTGTGAGTGGGGTGGTTTTGTGGTTTCACGCGTTATCCTTTGGTGGCGAATCCCAACGGGCCATTAAAAGTCAATAAATCCTTGTCCCCTGCACTGTATCCCTCCCTTGTACAATGCCTTGACCATTAAAAAAAAAAACCGCTGCATCTGGAAAAACTGAAACGCACGCTGAATAAGTGCTGGCCTTTAACATAAAAAGTTTGCTTCCCATCTTACACTATTATAAAGTAGTGGTGGGTAAAGTTGGTCCTTTTGAGGATCCGGTCCGTACGGATCCGATCCTCTGAAGGACCGACTCCTTCGGACCCAGTCCTATTGGATCCGCTCCCAGGAAAAGGAATGGGTCCGGACCCGTTCCTTTCGGTCCGAAATCGGAACCGGTCCGGACCGAGATGACCGAGAGGAACGACTTCGGATCCGTTTGGCAGAAAGAAGTGGATCCGGACAGATATGACCGAGAGGAACGACTCCGGATCTATTTGGCGGAAAGAAGTGGATCCGGACAGAGATGAGGATGAGCAAATGGAGAGTATCCGGACAGAGATGATCGAAAGGAAAGATACCAGCCAGACATAACAGAAATAAGCAATAAGACTGATTTCAGAAAGCATAAACAACGTCGGTGTGCGGAAAAAACGCTAACATGATTAATTTTTACTAAATATTGGACATAAACATTCTTTGTTTTGTAATATACACGAGAAAGGTAACTGGATTTTAAATCCAAAATTTTTCGTTTTGGAGTAAAGGGGTAAATTTTCAGTTCAGCAGGTCTGGGAATGCTACCTCTTAGAACGCTATTGTTATTAGGTTTCCTAAGCATATAACATATGGACCATAGGAAAAGCGTCGGGAGGGGGGCACAGGGTGTCACGTGCCTCCCTCCGTGCCCCCCCTCCCCCCTTAAAAATAGAAATTTTGATTCGAATTTCAAAATAAAATGTTAAATAAACATTTGCTTGAAATTTTAAAAATAACTTTCCTTTTCTGCTCTTACATTCGATATGTGCCCCCCTCAAATCTTTCTTGTGCCCCTCCAAAATTTCAGTAGGCCCGGGAGCAGTGATAAGCCCTCCTTAGGAAGTTACTGTTATATTATTAGGTATTGTTATAAGCGTATGGTACATATGAACCATAGCATTATAGTCGGGGGGAGGGGCACAGGGTTTATGTGTCCCGCTGCCCCCCCCCCCCCCCCAACTTACTCTCAAAATCTTTTAAACAAACATTTGTTTCAAAATTTAAAAGAAACTTCCATTTTATGCTCTTAAATTAAATATGTGCCCTCCCCCCCCCAAAAAAAAAAATCTTTCATGTGTTCCTCCAAGATTTCAGTAGGTCTGTGAGCGGTGATAAGCCTTCCGCCTTCCTTAGAAAGCTCTTGTTATTAGGTTTTCCTAAGAATGTAATACATATGAGCTATAGGTGTATATCGGGGGGACAGAGGGGGGGCACGTGTCCCCCTCTCCCCCCCAACTTTGTCGCAGAATTTTTTCATTTTAAAAATTTGTTTGACGCGTTGTTTTAACCGCTCCACTTAAAAATGCGAAACTCCAGTCTGCGTCTTTACAATATATTTTTAAAAAATTGTCCACTGTCAAGGTTGTTTAATTTAAACGTTACTTTTTTAAGCACTGGTTTAAACATTCTTTCTCATTTTCAATCTGTTGTAGTGGTTTTAAATACTTCCTGGCTAAAAGGGTTTCTTTAGAACTTTAATTAATTAATTAATTTTAATTTTTTAATGCAATACAAAATACTTTATGCAAAAAGGGTTTTATTTGATGAATAAAGGTGAATAATGTTTTAACTTTTCATAATTACATAACTCTCACGTGTTTACATTAAGTTATACAGTAGAAGATCTTTATAATGCAAGCCTCGAAACGCAAGGTTTTGCATTATATAGAATTTTGCGTTATATGGATCATTCACTTATATCATTAAACTTCCCTAGTAAACATTAAAATATAGCTAGAACACATAAATATAATGCTTAAAACTTTTTTTAAATACAAATACTATTTTAAAAAACAAAAAAAATGGAATTTATTTATTTACAGAAAAAATAAATAAATTGAAATTACCAAAAGCATTAAAGTTTATTTGTTAAACAATATATTAATTTTGATTTGTTTTAGAATTTGCAATCTCTCAACAAATAACTTTTCTTGCAGCCTTTGAACAGGTAATAATTTTACTTTGGTTACGCAGTCTTGTGTTTCTAGGAATTTAAAATATTGATCTCTTATGGAAATTTCTTCAGATTCTGAAAGTTTTTCAACTTTCTCTCCAGCATTTGATTCTGTTTCAGAATTGTTTTCCTCTTGTTTTGAAACAGAGGAAATTATTTCAGCACTGGTCAAATGATTAACAATTTGTGACTTATCATCCATTACCAAATATTCAAAATGTTTTCTTCATGCAGGTTTGCAAACTGAGTACTTTCCATTTTGTGCACAATGCATTAGTTCAGCAGTTTTCATTTTAACTAAAGATGGCTTAAATCCAGTTCCAAAATTCAGTTTTAAAATAGTGTTACATTGAGAAAACTCCCCTACTTCTCATAGACTTTTAAAAAGTATTTTACTGTCAATATTGAGACATAAGCATATCGTCGGGCAGGGGGCGGGGGCGTGTGCCAACCCCCCCCCCCAACTTTGTTTAGAAAACCATTCATTTTAAAACCTTTCTTCTTGCCAAACTTAAAGAAACATGGCTATTTTTACTTTAGAATATGCTATGTGCATTCTCCCACCCACACGCACACACATAAAAAAAAAAAAAAAAATTTGGTGATGCTACGCGTATGATTTAGGAAGCCAAGTAACGGCATACGATTTAATATAAAACAAATCAATTTACAAAGAGAAATATAACTAAATAAATAAACGTCTGTTTGGGAAGTCAATGGTAGAGGAGGGAGAAAGAGAGTGGTTCGGTAGTGGAGGGAAAAAGGGAGAGGTTCGTGGTTTTATTAAAGTAAACATTCCTTCCTCTTCGACCCGGCCGGCCAGCTGTTATGCTGATAATGCATAATGCATGCATGGGAGAATAATTGTTTATTTTAAGCTTGGCATGTTGTGGGATTTATCTAATGTCTCAAAATTAATTCCCTAGGAAAGCAATTAAAAAAAAAAAAAAAAAAGCAGATTGTAGAAATTTCTTAATTGTGATTTTCTCTGTTTACATCCGCAGTGTTAATGCAGTTTATGGAGAATTGCGGTTTATAGAATTGCGGTATATCGATCTTCTACTGTATTACTTAAGTTACATTAAGTTATATTATAATAGATTTATTGTTATCCTACTTATTGTCTTTTAATCATATATGAAGTTCAATGTTTGATAATTTACCTTTGAACTTGTATATCGTCATTCTCCCGTGTTTCAGCATCTTTTTTAAATGCTTGCTAGTAAAATAAGTATAATAGCTTAATAATGAAGAGAAAGCTTTATATAGGTTTATCTTATAAAGCTTTCAAAAGCATTTCTTTAATCGTATACCTTTTACGTCATAGTATGATTACTTTTTACTGATTTCATGATAATTTAGTAAACGGTTGAAGTGTGTAAGTCCAGGAATCTGGGCTACCACGCGCCTGTTTTCTCCAGATGTCACATGAATACGCGTTAGAACCCCTTAGAAAGTCTGCCTACCGAGGCACTCCCATCCTTGGCAGATCGCCCTAGCGTAGAGTTGCCGTAATCACACAATCAAACCCATTTTTTCTTTTTCTTTTTTTTTTGGGGGGGGGGGGTGAAGGAAGGAAGAGTTTTTAAGTATGTGAAATCCCGTGCATTTTTAAAGTCCCCCCTTTAAAAAGCAGACCCCGCCCCCCGAAAATAAAAATGTGTGGGCACCCATGGTGACATTATTTTATACATAACTATTCGCAAATATCAGATTACTCTAAAACTTAAGTTAATCAAAGGCACATATCTCTCATCTACTGAATGTTTTGATGCTACTTTATTTTACTTTTTTTGTACTGGC
>JAWZYV010014056.1:0-152572 GCA_038373885.1 Cheiracanthium punctorium
CATTGGCCGAAAACGTGGCTTTGTTTCCCTAAATGTCCGTGTTGACCTAAAAAAAGACTTATGTAGCATTTGTCACCAAATACATCATGCCTAGAAAATTCAAATATGATATTTTAGCTGAAGTTGTCACGGACGGTGGTATTAAATTATCCAAATATGTATCTTGCAGTAGTGGAATGACGGTGTGTATTGCTGAAGTTAATGGTCCGCTGGTTGGAGGCTACCTTACTTTCGGTATGCATTTATGTACACTACTGCTAGATAAAATCTCTTTCCTGTATATTATGTTATCGGATTACTTGCATCTTAATTATAGTCGTTATAGTACTTCATAATCATTCGAAAAGCTTTCGAACGTAATCATTCGAAACGGGTGGATCCAGAGCTTCATGCCGGGGGAGGGTGGGGGGCAACCATGCAACACCTCTGTTGAAATTTCCTTTTCTATAAATATTCCTGAGATAAGTGCTATAGTATGTAAGTTATAGGGCATGGCAAATGCGTGTAATATAACTGTAGTGTTTTTATACATTTTTTTTTGGGGGGGGGTTGACGTATTTATTTAACTCTAAAATTAACTCTCTAAAACTACTATTAACCCCTTCCCTGCTTTGCCCGTATGCCGTACGGGCACGGCTGTCGGGCCTTTACTGATTTGCCCGTATGGGCAATCTGATTTCTATTTAGCTTTCACTGTTTCGCCCGTATCTTTCCTATTTTTAGTAACAAATATTTCGTGTAGATGTTTTGTAAGAAAACAATTGAATTGCAATCGAAAATAAAGTAATTGTACTATTTTACTTGTAAATGTGACTTCCTTGTTTATCGTTCATGTAGGGAAAGAAACAACTTGCAGGGTTGTTGTGTGTGATTATGGCAACGCTACACTAGGGCGATCTGCCAAGGGGGTGTCTGGGTAGGAGGACTTTCTATGGGGTTCTAACGCGTATTCATGTTACATCTGGAGAAAATCTACCAAAACTCCAGACCATTAGATCGATAGCCGCACGATGGGACCTTCACACTTCGGCCATCTACACTGGCGTAGCCAGGGGGGGGGCCCACCGGGCCCGTGCCCCCCCCCGAAATTTTTTCAGTTGTTATATATATATATTGCAATTTGTAAAAATGGATCGTCTCATGAATCCTTGTTGTGTGATATTTGTCTAATCTTTCTCATAAACGTTTTCTAGATCCTTTCACATTGAGAAAAGAAAAAAAAAACTAGTCAATAAAAAGGTTAAAAAGTGCCTTTAATCACTAACCCGAGGTGACTTTCTACACGCCTACACACCAGAAAAATATACATCTGGGCAATATCCTACTCCCGGGATACTAAAAATTTCCCCCTCCCTATAACCTCAGCTCGTTACTGTTATACCCTGTGAAGTATGTATCCCCAAGTGTTATCAGCTTTCTTGGCCACCTGTGGTAATTTTTAAACTATGGTGTATACAAAATTATTACTTTTTACTAACGATAAAATTACAAGGAGGGGCACAAGTTGACCCTTTCCCCACCATTCCCAAGGTCCAGACGCTCGTGTTTTTGACTAGCTTGTTGCTCTGTCCCCCAGTTGGGGGGGTTGTTAGAGTTTGGGGCCCCAAAGGGAAGTCCCCGGGGAAAAGTGGGAAAAAATTTAAAATTTTTTTAAAATTTTTTTGGGAGAAACTTTGGAAAAATTGGTTGGGGGGAAAAGAAACTTGGTATTTTAGCTTTTTCCAAAAAAATTTGGTAGGGTGAAAATACTTTTCATTGTGGGGGTTTTTAAAGGGTTTAAAACTGTGCTTTTTTTATTTTGGGTTTTTGTAACCAATTTTTTAAAGGGGGGGGTTTTGGGTTTTTCCCATTATCCCTACCCTTTAAGGGGAAAGGGGGGGGGGAAATTGGGAAATTTTTTTTTTTGGGGGAAAAAGGTTTTATAAAAACCTTTATTATTTTTTCCCTTTGGGGGGTGGGGGGAATTTTGTATTAAAAAATTTTGTAAAAGGATTGGGGGCCCCGGGGGGAAATTTTTCAATTTGGGTTTTCCCTTTTGGGGGGTTCCGGGGTTTCCCAATTTGGATTTCCGGGCTCAACGCTAAAAGGTTAAACCAACAGCCCTTTTAAGCGATTTTTTTTAAACACAAATTACTCTTCGGGGGGGGTTTAATTTTTTCCTTTTTTTTAATATTTTTATACTCACTTTTTTTAAAAAAATTTTAAATATCCTTTGTGCTTTCCCCTTTGTAATTTTAAAACCGCAAACCAATGAGAACACCCAGTTTTCCCTTTAAAAGTACCCTTTTTATTAACAGCAAACCTTTAAATGCACAAACCAAAATTCTTTTAAATTTTAAATCAAATAATTTAATTAGTTTATTTCCCCCAATTAATCTTTTTTTAAAATTTTGGGTTTAAAAGGGAAATTACTTTTGAATAAAAGGAAATTTCTCAAAAAGCATGACCCGGGGGGGGGGGTGGGCTAAAGGCCCAATCTTTAGCCCGAGCCTCATCTCTGGTGCCCACCCCAGGGTTTTAGGGGTCCCCAAACTACCCGAGAGTGAAAACCCCCCCCCCCCCAATAATTTTTTTTAATTCTTCGTTCGGGGAAAAGTACTGAATGCAAATTTCCCAAAAAGACAAAAACTTTGTCAGTAGTTTTGGGGGACACAAAAATTGGGAAGTAGATGTTGCCAAAGTAAAGAAAGCGAAGTTTTAATTTTTATTTTTTGGGTTAAAATTTACGGTTTTGGAGAGTCACAAAGGGAATTTTTCCCTTTCATTCCTTTAGCCCGTAATTATGGGATCCCCGCCGAGCGTTTTATTTACGCAAAAGGGGAAAAAAATTTTCGCCAAAATCTAAAAATTTTAAAATTAAAATATTTTTAAAAAATTGGAAGCCTAAATTTTAAGTTAAAAGTGACCCCATAAGGTCACCCAATTTCGTTTAAATTCCCTGCGTTTTTATTTTCGGGGGGGGGGGGAAAATTTGTTTTAAAAAAAGGGGGAATTTTCACTCGAAAAAAGGGGTTTCCCCTTAAAATTTTTTTTAAAAATTTTA
Organism: Cheiracanthium punctorium; assembly: GCA_038373885.1. Taxonomy (NCBI): domain Eukaryota; kingdom Metazoa; phylum Arthropoda; class Arachnida; order Araneae; family Cheiracanthiidae; genus Cheiracanthium; species Cheiracanthium punctorium. Next base: position 3,044 of record JAWZYV010014056.1, read on the forward strand.
CCAATTTGGCCTTTTTTTTAAAGTTTTGCAAATTTAACAAGCTCCCCAAAAATTTTTCCCGTACCATATTTTTGGCTTTTCAAAATTCTAATTTAAAATTTTTTAAAAAAAATTGGACCCAAAGGTTTTTATGTTGACCCAACCTTGTTTAATGTGCCAAAATTTTCATTTTTGGGGCTTTGTCGTTATTAAGTAATGGGGGTTTACGCCAAATTTACGCAGCCCTGAAAAAGATTTTCACTAAATTAAAAAATCTAATAAAGGGGTTTTTTAAAAATTCGACGCCAGTTTTTTCAATTTTAAATTTCCACCCTATCATGATCCCCAAAAAATTTCATTTAAAAAAAAATTGGTTAGTCGTTTTTACTTGTTGGTTCTGAATCTGTAGCAATATTCGGACACAACTATTCAGCCGAATATCTGTTCAGTATTCAGCTGACCGAATATTCGGCAAAACAGCCAAGTACCGAATAGTGGACGACTATTCACTACATCCCTAATTTACATATATAATTTATTGAGAATAAAACATTAAAACCTGTTTCAGTTGTCTTTGTTTTTGCAATTTCATAATTATTTTCTAAAGTCTCTGGATTCATTTTCTACAATAATCTTGTTTCATAACGATTGTTCTTAAACACTCGGTCATTCCATATCAAATGAACACACTGATTCAGACTTGATGTCTCAGATTTTTATAATTTTTGGTATTTCAGTAACATATCATTGACATATGAAAAAATACCAAATTTTAGTTATGTAGCACAATTATTTTTGAAGTTATTAATTTTTAAAGGTTTAAATTTTTATGATAAAAATTCATATTTTGGCACCTTTAGTTGCCTGTAGGCTGGCAACCAGTGGTCTCATTCTAAAGCTGTTGAATGGGGCTTTAATATATGCCACAAAATAGGGGTTACAATTTTAAAAAAATTTTAAATTTAAATTTCTCAAAAAGTGACAATTTTAAAATTTTCAAAAAATTATCAAAAATAGTTTGATGTCTAAATACACATAGCAAAATTCTATTATGAGATCTCAATGGGATCAGGAGATAACAGGGCTTCAAAAATGTACGTTTTGCGAATACGATGTAGTAAAATTGTTTTCTTTTTTAATTACTAATTTTGCTATGCAGTGTATAGGACATTATAAAATAAATAAAATGCAATGATTACCTTACAGCAAAGGTTCTCAAACTGTGTGCCACGGCACCCTGGGGTGCTGCGAGAGTATACCAGTGGCGTCGTGGAGATAATCAAGCTAAGTAAGTTTGTGGTGGAATGTAATGAAAAAATTTCCTCTCAACCGGTATCCACAGAAAAGTTGCCAGGACGATGAGCAAGTGGGTGAAAAGAAAAATAATTATAAAGTTTTAGAAAGTTTTCAGTGTTCAGTCACCTCTCCGTTACACAAGTAGTCCGGGGGGGGGGGAAGGGCAAAATTATATCCTTTCCCAAGAGAGTACTTTCGTGATAGTTTGTTCTATAAACACAAAAGAAATAATAAAAAAATACATCCAAACTGTTTCATTCTAGCCTTCATATTCAGACTGGCGCCGACTTGTTAAAAATGTTGGGGGGGGGGGGCTTGAATGATTCGATTAGGAGAGCCTAGGGCCTAAAAAATACTTCCCAGTAGTTTCCAAGGGATTAGGAATTTTGTAATTACGTTTAAAAATAAGCATTTTTCATTATAGTCCTTACATTAAAAAATTCCTTTTTTTTTACATTTTAGAAAATCTGTATAGACGCGCGTTCAAGTATCCTAATTTCAAATTAAATAAGTTTAAATGGAGCGCATCAAAAATGTATATAATTTAATAGACATAAAAGAAGCCATGCGTTTTCCTTACTTTTTTTTTAGATTACGGTCGATTACCCACTCGAGGGATCTAGTCCGAAAAGAGTGCTCTCCATGGGGTCTTTCTAAGTTGTCCTGACTTCTATGTACACAAAGTTTTGGAGAAAACCACGGGATACACCGAACGTCTAGGTCGGCAGATTCGACTTGGATTTAAACCAGGCATCCTTCATACTAACTTCAAAAAAAGAAAGAGGCTCTACGTTGAAGTGAACAAATATATGGATTTCTTCCAACAATAGAAGACAAAACAAACATAATTAAAGGTACTGATTTATTACACTTTAGCTTTACACATTAGATTGGATTTTCAATAACGGTAAGTGCTTATGAAACCTTTCTCCATTCAAAAAATGTAAAAGTAATAGCCACTGCTTGCTTCATTCAATGCACTTCCTCTTTTTTTTTTTTACAAATGTGTATTTCTATTAGCCCTGTATCTCCTGATCCCATTGAGATCCCATAATAGAATTTTGCTATTGTGTATTTAGACATCACAAACTATTTTTGATAATTTTTTGAAAATTTTAAAATTCACTTTTTGAGAAATTTAAATTAAAAATTTTCAATTTTTAAAATTGTAACCCCTATCTTGTGGCATATCATATTAAAGCCCCATTCAACAGCTTTAGAATGAGACCACTCAGCTTTATACCATCACTGGTTGCCAGTCTAAAGGTGCCAAAATATGAATTTTTTTCATAAAAATTTAAATCTTTAAAAATTAATAACTTCAAAAATAATTGTGCTACATAACTGAAATTTGGTACTTTTTCATAAGTCTGTGATATATTGCTGCATACCAAAAATCATGAAAATCGGAGACTTCAATTCTGAAAATCTCCCAAAATTGTGTTTATTTGACATGGAATGACCCCACTATGTTATTTTCAAATTCTTTTATCTTAATGTTATCTGTTTCATTAGTAACACCTTCATTTTGTTTTATTCCCAATGTATCAAGTTCCCAAATTATCTTAACATCAGTTAGAATATCTTTAGTTTCTTCAACTATTATCTTATTTACATTAACACAAGAAACAGTTTGAAAGTTAAAAGATACTTGACCCTGCAAAGTTATTCCAAATAAAATTTCAAGAGCAACTAATTTCCTACTTAAACGATCACTATTTCCAGTCACTACCTCCCAGTAATTGTGAGCACCTATCAACATATCTGTCTGTAAATTACTATAGTCCGAATACCAAAGTGACATTTTTCTCAACTTCTCCTTTATCCATTTACTTGGAATATTTACTACATGAGCTCCCATAATTTTGTCTACCACTAAAGCTTTAACTATTGCCTTCGTATTTTGATTTCTAGAATTTTGAAAATTAACTTTGGCAAAGTCATAATTATCCGCTGAAGGTCCCTCCCCACCAAATGTATGTATTTGTAAATTTTCGGTGTCAGTAACTGGAGGCTTTAATTCATTTGCAACAGTTGTAGAATTAGACTCATTAGCCTTTGGTTCTATACAAGTGCTTGTTTGCAAATTGTTATACACCTATTTTTCACTTCGACTTTCACACAAAAGAGTGTTATGTGAACCCCGTCCACAAATATTACATGTAGTACCTCTTCTAAAACAGTTCTTAGCGATGTGTCTTCCACGGAGACACTTGAAACATAAACCACGCTTTCTAACAGCATTATTTCTTTCTTCAACTGTAATAGAAATCTTTCCGAGCTATGGTCCTTAGAATCGCAAAATACACAGTTATGAGATACAGATGTTGCGAATGCAGTTGCACCTAACTTTCTCTTTTTATAACTATTATTTTCACAACTTCTGTTTTCCATGTTATTCTGATAAACTGAAGTATTATTACATCTTTTACTATTTAATGAAGAAACGTGCTCCCGACACTGAATCTCAGTTTTGAGAAATTCCAACAATTCCCTTATATTAAATTCAGTTTTCGAATTTTGTTTTCTACTAAATTCCAAAGTAAGGTCATCAGGCAATAGCTTTAACAATATCGTATACAAAAGGTGACCATAAGAACTAGAAACTACATTCAGCACCTCCAACGAGCGAACATTAATTTCTCTATTATCATACAGTTTTCGTAAAGCATATACATTAGAAGAATTTTTAACAGCCTCAAGATTTAGCAACTTACTCATGTGGGCATTTATTGTCAAATCTACTCGACTGAATCTTTCCTTTAAAACATTAACTGCAAACTTATAATTATCTTCGGTCAGTGCCAAACTACTTATTGCACTTTATGCTAAACCCCCACACAATGATTTCAAATAATTAAATTTATCCACTGGGCTTATTTTGAGTTATTTTTATGAATAGAAGGCTCACACTGGTTCCAAAAGTCCATCCAATTACTTGGGTCACCAAAATATTTATTTATATTCAATTTTGGAAGCGCAAACCAACCCTAGAACAGGGCTGGCCTAAGGGGGGTGCGAATGTAGGTGATCGCCTAAGTCCTCGTGCTTGAAGAGGCCCCGCTCCTAGGCCATCTTTTTGCTATCACATTAGAGCAAGCTTGGTAGATGGTTGTGATATATCCCGAAAAAAGCCAAGAAATAAAGCTAATATATACTAGCAGTGCTAGTAGAAACTTAAGACATGATAGAAAAGAGGCCATCTCTTGTGCTTCGCCTGGGGCCCCGCAGACCCCTCAGGCCGGCACTGCCGAGAAACAATATCTTGCACACTCGGAACTCTAGAATCAACAACTTTATGTTCAAAATCTCTCCTCGCCACCTCTTCTATTCTACATTTATGGCTTATTATCTTTTCCTGATACTCTTGAGCCGAAACTATTTCACCCTCCAGATCACTTTCCTCTACAATAAGTTTTCAAGGGCGCCGGCAGGATCATTTTCAGGGGGGTGCACCCAGGATATATATATAGGCCAAACTTTAATGATAAAATGCATATAAAGCATTTTTTGTATAGCAGATTAGCAGCGTGGGGTTAAAAATAAAAAGTGTAGATGGAAATATATATATAACAAATGCAAAAGCTCTACTGTAAATACTCAAATGTGCTGGTATCGTCTATCAAGTGACTGGCATACCCTTTCGAAGATGCCAGGTGTTCCACGAACGGTTGCAACGGTTACTAAAGTTTTGCAATGAGACCCTCATCTGTGTCAACGGGAGTCTTCTAACGAGCATCTTGAGGTGTCCCCAAAAGCAAAATTCAATACTTGATTAATCTAATGAACGTGCTGGCCGAGCAATTGTTAGTTCAACTTGTCCAATCGATCAGGGGTCAAAGATGACAATAGGGTAATTATGTACATTATTTGCGAACTAGGCTGGAGCCCTATCGTGCTGAAACTATCTACATTTTTCATTTCCGACCAAACGTTGCAATGCAGAAAAATGCTTCTTTGTATGTATTTTAACTACCTTCAGGGACACCCCTGTATACATACATATAAAAATTAGACTATTTGGCGTTTGAAGGAAGAAGACTCTTGACTTGAAAATATTGCATCAATATGTGAAATAAACATCGTCATAGTTATATTGTCGCAGCTGAAACATCTTAAACTATTAATTTGGCCTAATTAATAATATCTGAGTTTAAGTATACTAATACTTAATTATTTAAATTATATGCAATTTTGATAACATTTTTTTATATTTAAACATACGAATTTTCCCTGAAAAACTGAAGCGAAATGTATTTTCTCTAGCATTGATGTATATAGCAATTTTTGGCTTAGGGATTCCCGCATGTCCAGTACTGAAAATGGTAGATGACTGAAACGTGAAGGTCAATAGTTCTGGCCTGCCATGCGGCTGTCAAGCTAATGCTTTTGAGTTTTGGCCGGCTTTATCTACATGTTACGTGAATACGCCTTAGAACCCCTTAAAAAGTCCTCTTTCCAACGCAACCCCCCCTTCCATGATAGATACCCCATGTGCAGATTTGCTTTAAGTGCACTTGTCAAGGACATCCACATATTGAATCAGACCCCAAGTTTCGAAAGTGACGCAGTGATGCCTTCACTTAATAGTTCAAAAATCACCATGTCAAAATACTCAAAATACAAATTTTCATCTAATAGTTTTTTAGTTTAAATCTCTGAAAAATTAACTCTATAATGTTAAAAAGAAATGTTAAATTTTAGGCGTTAAGTCCTAAAATAATTGCATTTAATCATATTCACAGTAGAGTCTCGATAGTTTGAGTTTCGATTGTTCTTGTTTTCCATACATCTCAGTTATTGAAAAAATCAGTTTAGCTCCCAAATAATGATCAACGCATATAAAATAGGCGATTTTTTTTTTTAATTGCAGGACAAAAATTCAAATACTTGGTGCACCCTGAAGTCCTATCAGAAATCCCTCTCCCAAAGAAAGTGGGTGTATTTTTTCTGTAGATGTCCTCATAGACAATTCTGTGCAACGTTAACATGCTGCTTTGGCAATGGCGCGATACTGCTGTGTGGAAACGAGTCATCATGTCAATTCAAAAGAATTGACTATTATTTTGCGAAATTATTAACCTGCTCTAATCAGTAATGTGATAATATGTAACAACATTTTTCATTTAAATATGCACTCAAATCACAAAAATTGCTTTATTTCCATTTATCTGTTTATTAATTTAATGATTTATAGTTCGAGACAAGCCCGGTCCTGTTTACCTCGAATACTATCGGGACTTTTTCAAAATATTTTTTCCTAATTGCGGACACATGCCGTGGGGAATTCAACACTACTACGATGTTGGTCTGTACATTATGAGGGCTCATGTGCATGCGCCAACATTATCCCAAAATAAAAATTTGGATGAGTTCTCAAAAGTTTAAAATTTATGTACAATGGTAGAAAATATTAAGCCATTAACACAGGTCTAAGCAGCTAATATAATGCGACAGTTACACGTAGAATTCAAAACATCACACACACATTCAGGCTCTTTTTTTTTTACTCTCTTAAGGGTAAAACAATTTCTTATATTTTCAGGTTAATTATACTTTTTTCAAATTTCCAGGGGGGTGCAAGTGCACCCCCTTGCACCCCCCTCCCAGCTCCCACGTAAGTTTTTCAATGTCATAACTTGAACAGTTAAATAAAAGTTTCAACTTTGCATTTAACTGTTCCAAAAATTCCCTCAAACTAAACTTATTAGTTTCATCTATCCTTTGATTCAAAACAGTTTCAATCTTCATTAACAATTTGGTTGTTAAACTGTGTGCAATGTAACTGTGTACAATTTCCTCATTCTACCTAATTCATCCATTTTAACGAATTCTTAATATTCAACTGTTCATGATCTCCACTATTTAATTTTTTTATATGTGCAATTATACAATGTCTATATAAATGCTGCTTACCCTCACCCCGAGAGTTCCAATATCAGAAGGCCTTGATCTCCGTCTAATTACATGAAGTTCCGGGTTCACCAAATGTTTTGCTAGACCAACAATTCCTTTAAAGGCTTGATTCTTTCCGTTGAATAGCCCTTTCCCCTATACCAACTTCAGACACCATTCAATTCATGACAAGATAGATTAAATTTATCACGTTTATTAACTTCTTAAATTACATTGCACCAGCAGACAAAACTGCCTTCCTGATTCCATACTTTGAAATTCTTCACAAGTCTTTTATACAATAAATTGATTCAGCCGCGTATGTCGAAATTCAAAACAGGTTGCCATTCTGAAAACATAGTATAACTGAAAGATATCGACTTCAGGATACAGGCCAGGCAACGCCATCTGTTGGATAAAATTACAGTTAAATATTTACAATTAAATTCCAACAGCCCCTTTTCCTGTAGACTTATAGAATCATTTTCCTAAGAGAATATGTATCATGCATAAACAATCCACTATTTTTATTACAGACAATAATACAAAAACGACCTGAAAGCGAACATAAAACACCATCTTGTTCTCAAAACTGAGCAACTATTACTTTCCTTCCTATTGTACTGTGTAGTGTATTCTTAGGGAACTGGATGAGACGAGTTTTGATGAATTCCATTTAATGAAAACGAGCTCTTTCATCACTGATTTTTGACAATCTGGAACATCCCTAAAAGTTGGACCCCCCCCCCCCCCCAGCTGAAAATCCTGTGTGCGCCCCTGTGCATAAACAATCTACATATTTTTATTACAGACAATAATACTGTTTATTAATTTTAGGGGCTCCATTTATTGCAAGCCTAGGGCAGCTCCCCTATCTTCCCTTGCCTTAGTCAGACTGATTGCAAGCATATAGAAGTGGTAATTAGGCTTGGACAGTATAGAAATCTTTACATTATGATGTTAATACCAGGGCCTGGTATTAACATTACACCAGGCCTGGGTGTCATGCTAAGGTTGGGGGGTGGGGAACCAAAATCAGTTATCATTCTAAAATAATAGGTTGTTCTAATTAGATTTAGATGATGCGATAAGTTACTGTACTGCCTGTTTGATAATACAGTCAACTCCGATTATAGTGAACCTGGATGTAGTGAACTTTCAGCTATAGTGAACGCAAATCGATCGTCCCGATTCACTTACATTAGAAATGTGCATAGTATTTTCTAGTGAACTTGGTTCTAGTGAACATGACTTCAGATATAGTGAACAAAAACTCAACTTCGAAAATTATGGAAATGGTGGAGATGAAGTTTTTCGATGTCTATATTTTAAAAGGTTGTCTGTATTGCTTTCGATAAATACACAGAGATTATCAAGCATCTGTTCTGAAGTACAGGGGAATTGTAAGGGGAGAGGGTAATAGCATTGCACATAGAGAAAAAGTTTCAGACTCTTGGCTGCTGTGAAACCTGGAATTTATTCATTGCAGCAATGCATACTTATCTTTAGCTCTTCGATTTCCTTGCAAAATAGCCCAAGTCTTGTGGTGTATGCCTCCCCATATTCCTTTTGCCTGATACCCCCAGTGCTTAAAAAATAAGCTCATCTTTTCCACCGTCCATGAAAGGCCGTGATACCCACACTTCCACAATGAGGAAGGTAGCAATGACAAGTTTTAAAAGAAACATGCAAATTTTTTTCATTCTCATTCTTGACCCGAAAGAAAAGACCACAAGCACTTCAATCCAATTCATCAAACTGTGCCCCTCCTAATTGTATTCACGCTTGCTATCCTGGGGCACATGGATGCCGGCCGCATAGGGCAAGGGGGGGCCATGGCCCACCCTGGATTTTTGTGTGCAGTGTTTTCCCTTGCTTTTTTGCTCTTTCCAACATGGTAAATATACGTTAAAGTAGTCTTTGCCTCCCCCCCCCCCCCTGGAGAAAATTCTGCCGGGGCCCATGCTGGGGCATCTCTAAAAAGGGATTAAATTCTTAGTCGTTTAGAATCAATGGCATTTTCGGCTACTAAGCACTTAACAAAAAGTAGGGTACATTTCATGATGAACAAAAACAGACATGTTTCTCTTGTCCTTGAACAATTCCATTTACCATTCCCGGTGCAATAGGACGGGTTAAGGTTACCACTACACGCTATTGCTTGATTGGCTATAGAACTTTCCAGCCAGTTGAATGGAATTTCCCAAATTATTGTAGCACTTAGGAGTAATAAGACATAAATATGATTAATTATACTTGATTTACATAAATATTCATTGCTGGTATAAAATACTATTTTTTACTTATGTATACAGTGGCGTAATTAGGAATTGAGAGGCCCGAGGTGCAACTCAATTTTGAGGCTTCCTCTTAAAAAAAAAAAAAAAAAATCCATACACCTTTACATTATGCATTCTATGGACATCTTTTTTACAGTAATTAATGTTTTACTTAATCACTTTGATTAATCAATATTAAATTACAACTTCCTAGTGACTGCATTTAAAATATTGCGAATATTCCGATTGAAGTAAAAGTATTAGAACTATCTGATAATTCTTGGTTAGAAAAAAATACTTTATTTTAAATTTATTGTTTATTTGTATTTTTAATAATCTAGTAGTCTACGAATAATAAAATAGCATTTGTAAATTATCGTAGTAAATTTCACTGTTATATGCTAATAATAACAGTGAAATTTATTAAAAATAAACAGGGGTTAAATAGGGAACATTTTGAACAGCAGTTGAACATTTTTGAACATTAGTTAGTTTGAATTAATTTCATTCTAAAGATTCGAGTTTAGTTTTTGAAATTTTTGGAAATGTACTAATTGATAAAGTCCAAAGAAGAACTAAGAAATCTGATTTTTTTGATTCTGTATTCTGTAATTGTAAATTATGTCTAAAATATAAGCGTTAATTTATGTTTAAACTAAATTATTTTAAAATGTTTTCACTCTTTTTATATCTAATTTATGTTTACAAATGGGTATTGAAAAAATATTTTTTTTTTATATTTATAGATTAGTACATTAAAAAAAATCTTTCTCATGAAACTGAATAATTTTTGTATTACATTTCACTTTTCACGATTAACACTATTAAATAAACATCAGCATACTTCTAAGTGTAACCCAACAAATACAATTTCATACTGGTTAATTTTCAGTGTTACTTGATTATGTTAAATCACATTTTGTGGACCACTAGTATATGGCTTGTTTCAGTCATATAAATTTTGTGCACTTAACAGGGATTTTTGAGGTTCAGGACAGGGGAAACTTGATCAGAAATATGACTTTGACATCACAAAGTTTAGAAGAATTTTTTCTTGGATAAAATGAAGAACCAAAAATTTAACATTCTTGCAAAAACATATTTATAAATATCTAAATATGTTAAGAAATTTCCCGCTTGAAACTGCAAGACTGTAAGCAGTTTAATAGTGAAAGTAAAACATAAGTGAAAGTGTAACATTACTGTTTAGTCTAATCATTGTTTTTATTTAAAAACTATAGCAATATGTTTAAGACTATTAGTAATGAGTAATTAGGTATGAATTTAAAAAATATATATGAATACATATCAGTCTACCTATTTTAAATAGAATAAAAAACTAAAAGAGAATAAGAAAACATCATTATTTTAAGTACAGGGTGGCCATAATTAAATTGCAAGTGTTCAAGGGGTGCAGGAGAGAAAACTACTGGGAATATTCTAGTGAAATTTGGTATCTACACGTTTCAGAACATGCGCAACTCAAATATGCAAAAAAAAAAAAAGAAAATTGCCAATTTCACCCGATAGATGGCGCTGTACAGTATTTCAAAGCTCACCGGTGGCATATACAACTTCCAAAACCGATAGACAGAGCATAATGAGATTCTAAGAGGCATATAAACAATAAAAACATCATTTACAGTTTATCGAAATTCCAGGTGAGGTGTGTTACACCAGAGATTTTAAATGCGACGGTGGACCATGCTGTTTTACGTTTTCAGCATGTGGTTGCATCTCGTGGATCGCATATTGAGCACATCATGTGATAATTTCATTGAATAAATAATGCTTTGTTTTCCAAAACGTCTTTATGAATTGTTTAGTTTGTGATCTTAATTTATGTTAATTTTTGATTACATGTTACTGTAAAAATTTAATTACTGAAGCGAATTGTATGGAATTTTGATAACTGTAAATGATGTTTTTATTGTCTATATGCCTCTTAGAATGTCATTATGCTCTGTCTATCGGTTTTGGAAGTTGCACATGCCATCGGTGAGCTTTGAAATATGGCACAGCACCATCTATCGGGTGAAAATGGCGATTTTGTTTTTTTGCAAATTTGAGTTGCGCATATTCTGAAACGTGTAGATACCAAATTTCACTGGAATATTCCTGGTAGTTTTCTCTCCAGCACCCCTTGAACACTTGCAGTTTAATTATGGCCACTCTGTACTTAAAATACAAAAAATATTACAAAGTTAAAAATAAATTCCATTTTATATTGAAAATGTGTATTGCTAGGCCATAAAATAAGATATGAAATAAATGGATTTAAATATAAATATAAAACATTTATTAAACATAAAGATCATATTTGCATTTACATTTATATAAATATCTAAACTAATCTCGAAAATGGAATAATTATTTTTTTACTAGCACACTATATAACTACTTAGCAATTATTAAAAATATCATACACAATTAGAGAAAAGTCACTCAAAACACTAAGTGGTGGCAATTCGATTTACCTGTAGTCCGGTGTAGAGCAAAGACGATCATCCTATAAATTTTATTTCGAAATACAGTGAAACCCCGATCTATCGTTCCCGCATCCATCGTTTTCCCGTATTGATTGTTTTATTTCTGTGGTCCCTGCACAACTTGTATTTGAATAACATTAAAGGGTTAATTAAACATTAAAAATTAACAAACCCGCATGTATCGTTCGTCATAAATTGACTTTCCCGCGTCCATCGTTGTAAATTTTTCTCCTGGCTAAAACGAAATTGAAGGTTAAGTGGAAATATGGCATACAAACTGTAATTGTTTCTTGGTATGAGTTCTTGGTCTGATGATGATCAGATGAACAATGGTTGCGTGTTGGAGAGGTTGTGTATAGCGTGAAATTTAATAATTTTTTCCATTAATCAAGAAGTTGAGGCCTAAACATGAAAGGAAGATGTGATAATGCAAAAAACGAAAATAATGGCGAAGCAGAGGATAATATTCTTGCTACTGAGGAAGAGATTGCACTAGAATGAAGTTTGAAGCAATAATGGTATTTGAAACAGTATGACCTTTTATATACAAACGTAAAATCACAGAAAAGGTCGAGAAAAGTATTGTAAATCGTGAAAATTCACTGTTTAATTTAAAAAATGATGAAAAACCCAACATAAAATACTGATTTTTGGAAAATAATTATTGCTTATTTTCATCTTCGATTTATTTGATTTGTAACAAATTTGTATTTGTTATACAGTCATTGCGTACTTGCATAAACACTTCTTTCTTCGTAGTTTGACATGAACCCGCATTCATCGTTTTCCCGCATTCATCGTTTTTTCCTCCGCACCCCTTGAAAAACGGGATTCTTGAAAAGGAAACTACTTAACTGATTATATTGTATTATAAATTAAGTTATTCAACAAACAAATTGAAAGTCTTTGGCTGAAATTGAATAGTCACTGGATTTTATCTGTAAAATAAGTTTTTGTAGATTCTAGGCAGAGTTGAAACTCATTTAAGTTGAGTTGCACAGTAGAAATCTTTGGTTTTGAATATGCGTTTAAATAAGAAAGACAAATTAGGTACCTTTTTTCTGTAGTTTATTGAAACAAGATGATTATGGTAGGTTTACATAGTGCACATGGTGAAGACACAATACTTAAGCAACATCCGATTAGTGGCACAAATAAAAATAAGCTTTCTCGAAGATAAGTCGCCAGCGGCGATCTTATTCTGATTCACAAAACACATCACATCATATTGAATCATCTGGGTACCGCAGCACGGATCCCTGATCCGGCTCTACTTGAATCACATCGGTTGATTACACACACAACATAGCAGATCGAGAACACTCTCTGTCTGACCGAAAGGTTAACTTGTGATGCCCTTTTTATACCTGCCAGTTAGTGCGGGACTACGATGGATATTTGCATAGGAAAAAAAAAGAGTTCTTATTTTATGCAAATCAGGAACAGCGCCATCTATCGGCGAGAAATGTAAACTTTTTATTACGGCGTTAAAGACATGACGATGTTTACACCGCCATTTTCAAATGCTAACGAACTTACGTTTTCACTTAGAAAACATTTAAAGGATTTTACAAAAGTTTCGTTTTTTTTTTCACTTTAGCAAATTTAGAGATAAAATGTCATGGAAATAAAAGGTAAGTAAAAAAATAGCGTTTTTTTTTTCTAACAAGGGCCCGCCTTCCATGACATTTAGAAAACTGGCAGATTCAAAGTAAACGAAAATTAGAGGTAACCTTTCCTCTTTAACGAAAAAATTAAGTTAAACATGATGCATGAAAAATGCTTCAAAATTCACTGAAGGTTAGTAGAAACACTATATACAGTTGTTGCTGGCCAGCATGGTTAGTACACATTTCAAAAATTACTTCATTTCAAAAAATTTTCAACTTACTAGAAATTACTATATAAATGCATTCAAATATAAACACTTATGCTAGAACATTAATAAACACATATGCTAGGACATTAATAAACACATATGCTAGGACATTAATAAACACATTTCTAATCATAAAAATATTCATACTTCAAAAATTACTCTTGATATATGTTCAGTGCACTTTAGAAAATACTCACATTTTGCAAAGTTCATTCAATATAATACAGTACAGTACATTGCAATGAAAAAAAATACGAATTAAATTTGAAAAAAAGCTCGAATTGAAATCCAACAGATCGAGCTGGGATGCATCCCGGAAAAATTTGAAAAAAAAAAGTTTGTGTTATAGGTTAACACATTATGTGCCTGACACAACACCTTGCAGACTAGGGTGGACATATAGGAGCTTCCACTAGCAAAAATGGGACTTACTGAAATAAAACTTTAACATCTCCTGTGATTGGGACGAAAATACTCTACTCTTAGAACTAACCAATCACCTCAGGATTCTCTGGCAAATTACAGTTTCACCTCGCGAGACACTTTTGAGGCTGCTCGAAAACTTCAGAAAAGACCAGAACTAAGAATATCGCACTCCGTGGGGAACTTTACTCCCTCGACTGTAAAGATGTCAGACAGACATAATAGGACAAACACGATTACATAGAGTTCATTTTTCTTTGTTTTTTTTTTTTTTTTCATCAAAAATTTCAAAAAATTTCCCCCCTTTCCCCTCAAAAAGGGTCTCAAGCCGAAGGGCTTATAGGAGACAAAAATTGCCTAGGTTCCCACAAACGGGAGTAGGTCTTTCACACTTAACTAAAAATTTTGTCATTGAAAGTGGACAGGCTGATTTTGGGTAAGGGTTTTGTGAAAATGTCTGCGGGGTTTTGTTTAGTGTTAATATATTCCAATTTAAACAATTTTTCTAAAACGAGGCTTCTTAAGAAATGGTATCTTACATGTATGTGTTTGGTGCGATTGTTCTCTATAGGAGAATTTGAAAAGTCGATAGCTGCACGATTGTCACAAAATAAGGTAACTTTTAAATTTTCTGGAAGAATGTCTAAACCTTTTAGTTCATCTAGGATTCTATACATCCATAACAGTTCTTTTGATGCCTCTGTCAGGGCAATAAACTCAGATTCCATAGATGACAAGGCTACACATTTCTGCTTAAAAGTTCGCCACGAGATTGGGGTTTTGTCTAACATTAAGATGTGACCTCCCATCGACACACGATCATCTCTATTTGAGGCGAAATCGGCATCAGAATAACAGTTTATTGAAATTTCATTAATGTTGGAAAGTTTTAGCTTTAACTTCGATGTTGACTTTACATATCCCAGTAGTTTTACTAATTGGTTCCAATGATGTTGGCCGGGGTTAGATTGAAATTGAGAAAGGATATTTACAGCGTAAGATATATCAGGTCTGGTTCTACTAGCCAAGAACGATAAACATCCCAAAATATTACGGTAGGGCAGTTTTTCCATTTCCTTAGTCTCAGCATCGTTACTAGGACTTTGCGTCTTTGACATTACAATTCCAGTTGCGATTGGCAATGAAACTAATGGTATCTGATACTTCTTAAACCGCTCATAAATTTTATTGATGTAATCTTCCTGGTGGATAAATAGTCCTTCCCTATTTTCAACAAATTGTACCCCGAGTAGTTTCTTCGTTCTACCCAACTTCTTTAGATCTACTTTATCTTCTAAAAGTTTAATTACCTTCTCTATTTTTTCTTTGGTTTTAGATATAAACACCATGTCGTCAACATACAGTAGTAAAACTAAACTATTTTCATAAATGTAGACACAATTAGCCCACTCTAGCTTATTAAAATTTAACTCACTTAGAATTCCGTGTATTTCATTGAACCATTCACGTCCACTCTGCTTTAAGCCGTAAATAGCTCTGTTGAGCTTACAGACGTAGTTTTCTTTACCTTCCTCTTCAAATCCTTTCGGCTGCTTCATATAAATATCTTCTTTTACTGGGGCGTATAGGTATGCAGAATTTATGTCTACTTGCATATGAAACCAATGAAAATGTCCAACTAATAAAGAGAAAAATAATCGTATTACAGAGAAATTGACCACTGGGCTAAAAACTTGGTCGTAGTTTTCACCTTTTCTTTGACCGAATCCTTGAGCGACCAGTCTAGCTTTGTATCGTGCAATTTTACCATTTGAGTCGTGTTTTACTGTGAATACCCATCTATTGCCTATTACTTTTACATTTTGAGGTACGGGTACAAGTTTCCACACTTCTCTTTCGTACATAACATTCATTTCTGCAGTCATAGCTTTCTTCCACTCATCTGAATCTTGAGAATCTATTGCTTGAAAATATGAGTTTGGAATTACTATATCCTCAAGTCAGGAACTGGTTAAATTCGTTTCGTCTTTCACAATGCCGGTGTAGGTATCTTTACCTTTAAAACTAAATTTTTCAGGGTCATACTTAAGTCCATGTTTCTTGCAATATGCCTCGACCTCTCTACAGGATCGTAATCTTATATTGCTACCTGATATACCGTAGTATATATCATTTCTGGACCCGTCTGACCTAGGGACGGCTTTTCTCATCCAAACTACATCTTTAGGTGGTGCTACTCGGTCTTTAGACTTAGAAAAACGAATTGTTTCTTCTCCCTCCTCCTCATCGGATTCACCGCTACTTATTTCAAATTTTTCCTCGGATGTGCTAGGTTTCTCGTAATCTTCTGTTTCTGGTTCCCTTTCCTCATCGGAACTTTCTTCCGCTGTAATGGGTTCCAGCACGACTCCGCTGCTCTCACGAGTGGGTAAATTTTCATCAAACGTTACGTTACTTGTTTCAACGACTTTTCTGTCACTCGGTAGCCATACTCTATAGCCACGGGTAAACATTGCGTACCCAACTAGTATGCCTTGTTTTGCCCTCATTTCGAGCTTACTTCGTAATTGACGTGGTACACCTATGAACGCTTTTGATCCAAAAGTCCGTATATGCTTTACTGAAGGTTTGCGACCACAAAATAGCTCAAATGGTGTTTTAGATTGGTTTGCGTGGCATACCCTGTTCCAGGTGTATGTGAAACATAACAATGCTTCCGACCAAAAACCATTTCCCAGTTTACTGGAGTGTAACATAGCTTTTACAGCGTCCAAGGCCGTGTAATTAAATCTCTCACTTACACCGTTCTGTTCCGGCGTATAATCATTGGTTCTTTCAGCTTTAATGCCCTCCTCCTCCAAAAACTTCTTAAATTCATTGTGGCAGAATTCCATGCCATTGTCAGTTCTGATATTAATAATTTTTCTGTTTAAAAACCGTTCTGCACGTTTTTGGTACCTCTTAAAATTTTCGAAGACTTCAGATTTCTGCTTCATAGGATAAACAGTGACTTTTCTTGAGTAGTCATCTGTTATCGTTAAAAAGAATCTATGTCCCGATATGGATGGGTTAGGTAAAGGTCCACATACATCCATGTGCAAAAGTTGGAGGGGTTTGTTCGATCGAATCTTGGGAATACTTTTAAAGCTCTTTCTTCTAGTTTTTGCTATTTTACAAACATGACAGGGTTTATACGGCTTAGATTTAAAAACGGGTAGGCCAAATACCTTTCCCTTACTCGTTTCAATTATAGCGTTACAATTAATATGACAAAAATGGCTATGCCAAAGTTCTAAGTTCTGATTGTCACCTTTTGAAGAAAAATTAGCTTCTGCTTTCTTTTTATTAGTTATTGTAGGGTAAACATGGTACAGACCACGTTTCTTGTGTGCTGTAAATAGTTTTTGTCGGTCACGTGAAAATACCTCTACTTTGTTATTTCCCCCTCTAAATGTAATGCCCTCAGTGTCCAATGCAGGACCTGACAGGAGATTTCTCCTTAATTTAGAGGAATAGAGGACGTTTTTTAATGTTTTTAAAACTTTACCACCTTGAAATTTTAACTCGACTGTTCCCCTTCCCTCAATGGAACAATCAATGCCGTTTATGGCGACCGACATCGACCGGTTTTTAATTGGTTCAAAGTTTTTAAAAAGTCTTTTATCCCGACAAAAATGAGCACTAGCCCCTGTATCAAAAATCCATGAAGAATCATTTAAATCCTCGCTTGTGTGGGCTTCTATCATATGATTCTTCGGTTGTCGTTTGTTACTTTTACGATTACTGGGGGGAGGGATCCTACAACTAGCAATTAAATGTCCGATTCTACCACACCTATAGCACTTTCTAGTGTCTTTCTTTACAGTATTCTTAGGTGGAACACGTTTCACTTGACTAGACATTGCGACGGTAGCTTGATCCCCTACACTTTGCTTTAGTCTGGCCTCTTCAGCCAAAAGTTCGGCTAAAACTAAATCGAACTTAAATGTTTCGTCAGGCCAGCGGTAAATTGTTTGAACAATTCCCTGATACTCCGAGGGTAAGTACCTTAGCAATTGAAATGACTGATACCAGTCAGCTGGGGGAGCGTTAGCGTCTTTTAATTGCTTAACTATCATCCTCAACCTGGCTGCAAATAAGCCTATTTCCTCCCCTTCGTTCAATCTACATGAAAAAAAGTCATCTGTGAGTCTCATAGCACGAGCTCTAGATTCAGGTTTAAAGTGTTTATTTAATTTTTCCCAAACTTCTTTGGGGTCATAAGTGCCAGAAATAAGAGGCTTATATTCATTTGAAATGTTCAAAAATATCGTGCTATAAGCACGCTCGTATCTAATCTTGTAATCCCTTAATTCCTTAGCGTCAGTTTCAGGGGGTCTTTTTTCTACACCACTGACTATTTCCCAACAATTCCTATCCATCAACAATACCCTTACGTCTTCCTGCCAAGACTCATAATTGTCGGCAGACAATTTTTCTATTTGGGTAATTGAAGCTTCCATTTTGGAAAGTTAGGACACAACACAATTTACAAGAAAAGATTAAAAACACTACAGGCCCGCCCTCTTATAATTTTAAGGCACTTAAAATCTGTTTGTATACGTTAAAACACTTTAAAAACAAAACACATTATAAATACAATCGACATATTCAAAACACATTTAAACTTGGGCTTGAAGGCCCATAACCGTGAAAAGGAAACTACTTAACTGATTATATTGTATTATAAATTAAGTTATTCAACAAACAAATTGAAAGTCTTTGGCTGAAATTGAATAGTCACTGGATTTTATCTGTAAAATAAGTTTTTGTAGATTCTAGGCAGAGTTGAAACTCATTTAAGTTGAGTTGCACAGTAGAAATCTTTGGTTTTGAATATGCGTTTAAATAAGAAAGACAAATTAGGTACCTTTTTTCTGTAGTTTATTGAAACAAGATGATTATGGTAGGTTTACATAGTGCACATGGTGAAGACACAATACTTAAGCAACATCCGATTAGTGGCACAAATAAAAATAAGCTTTCTCGAAGATAAGTCGCCAGCGGCGATCTTATTCTGATTCACAAAACACATCACATCATATTGAATCATCTGGGTACCGCAGCACGGATCCCTGATCCGGCTCTACTTGAATCACATCGGTTGATTACACACACAACATAGCAGATCGAGAACACTCTCTGTCTGACCGAAAGGTTAACTTGTGATGCCCTTTTTATACCTGCCAGTTAGTGCGGGACTACGATGGATATTTGCATAGGAAAAAAAAAGAGTTCTTATTTTATGCAAATCAGGAACAGCGCCATCTATCGGCGAGAAATGTAAACTTTTTATTACGGCGTTAAAGACATGACGATGTTTACACCGCCATTTTCAAATGCTAACGAACTTACGTTTTCACTTAGAAAACATTTAAAGGATTTTACAAAAGTTTCGTTTTTTTTTTTCACTTTAGCAAATTTAGAGATAAAATGTCATGGAAATAAAAGGTAAGTAAAAAAATAGCGTTTTTTTTTTCTAACAATTCTACTGTATATATATATTCACAACACTTTTATCCACACTATAGATCCACACACATACATAAGCAAAAATTGAAAACGAAAGAAATCTGAAGAAAATCTTATAAAACGAGGAAATCTGCAAAACTAAGAAAATCTTAAAACGACGATCCACACACATACACAAGCAAAAATTGAAAACGAAAGAAATCTGAAGAAAATCTTATAAAATGAGGAAATCTGCAAAACTAAGAAAATCTTAAAACGACAATCCACACACATACACAAGCAAAAATTGAAAACGAAAGAAATCTGAAGAAAATCTTATAAAACGAGGAAATCTGCAAAACTAAAAAAATCTTAAAATGACAAAATCTGCTCTCTCTGCCTGTGCAGTCCGGTTTTGCTCAACCCTTCTTTCCCCCTAAACTCGGTAATAATTAGTTTAGCCACTCTGTGGCTCCTAATTCTCCTAAACCGACCAGTTACCAACTCTTTGGCCTGAAATTTTCCTCCCACTAACTCGCAATTGGTCATTCCTCAATCTCATACTTTCTCATTGGATTTCAACGACATAATTTCCAACACCTCCATGATTTTTTCTTAAATTTTATTTTCAATTTCTTCCCCTTGATGTTTATTATATTTTTTCTTTTCTGAAGCTTTGCTTACAAATCTTCACCGAACAACATCAAAAGCTTCCCTAAAAATTGACCGCCTACGCCCTGACTACAACAAGGTCATGGGCATTCAATGATCCCCTCTTAGCGGTTGAATAAAGCATTCCGCGATATGCAACAATGATTCCATCTCACCTGGGGAGCATCGTCCCACTCTTTTCAAAGAACGCCAAAAGATGAAATTTATATAACCGACTTTCACCAAAATTTCTTTAAACTGTTCCGACCACAACCCTTAAAAATATTAATAAATTTCCTTTCCTGACATTAAACTAAAGAACACTTTTCTATGAATTCGATGAATTTGCACATGCATATAAATTCCATTCCTTCCAACACTATCCCTTATTCTGAAAAGTTCCATTTATTTTTTTGAGACTTCTTTTCCTTTTATTAAATTCCTGCCGCAACTTTTGTGCTAAATTCTTTTGAGAATACCACATGTTTAGCTGTTCAGATGGTCGCTATCAACGGTTTTATGTATTTCTAACACCTGCAGATTTTCTTATGGAATCGCACTTTCTTAATAAAGACTCTCCATCTGCTTGGGGCTGTATACAAATTTACGCACATTAGGCTCAACCTAACAGTATGCTCTAGGCTTCTGCCCTACGTTTTCTATTAATGTTTAGCATTTTCATCTGTGGCTAGAAAATACATGCCGTAATTATAATATAGTTATCATAAATATATTTAGATATAGCCCAGTAAATTTAGGCCAAAAAAGGGGTCGATATAAAAGAAATTCATAATGAACTAAAATTTTCAGGATTAGCTCCTGGATATGTGTAGAGTGAATCCTGAAAAGTCTCAAAAATTTTGATGTCAGCTTCCACCCAAAATAGCGGATCAAAGATGGCGGCCAAATAATTTCGCCTTCTGTGATGTTCTTCCGCATATTTACGTCAAAGTGAATATTTTTCGCTTCTAAGGAATCCATTGAAGTCAGCAAAGATGCCAATAATATAAGCTTAGTTTTACTCAATAAAGAAATTATAAAAATACGGTAAAATTATTTATTTAAACTGAAATTACATTTAGAAAAATAAAAATCCTCCGTCCCTTTGGAGTTTTCACCTACACTTTCCCTTTATTTAAGGTCGCCTTCTGCTTGCTGATAAGATTGAACGGTAGGGAATAAAGGAATTTGCTACGCATGCGCTCAACAGAGAGATGGGAGGGGCTTGGAGAAGAATGTGGGATAACCGGTTTCCCGCTCTTTGACACCTGCTAGTTTATTCTGACCCGCGAAAGGCTTGAAGGTGTGGGTTCGTTTTTCATTTTTGCTTCTGTTTATACTTCATTTAGCTTTTTATTTAGATTTATATGTAGTTCAAGTGGAAAGTGACCAGTTGTGTGTGATTTGTGGTGAAATATTTAACGTTGGTAAAACAGTTACAGTGACAAGGGGACTTCAAACCCTTTTAAATGCTAGTAAAAGTAGACAGGATGGATTACACATGCATTTTTTTTATGTTAAAAATTTAACTGTACATTCAGAGTGCAGAAAATATTACACTATGCCATCTTCTATAGCTAAGGTGATTTCACAACAAGACATTTCTACAGTGTGTGAGAGAACTTCAAAGAGAACTGAAGACTTGGATTTCAATTTTAAAACCCACTGTTTGTTTTGTGGTGAAGAGGCTTCAGTTAAAGTAGAAATAAAGAAAGCAAAGAAGTACAGGAAAGTTGTTCATCAGATTGAGACTTTGGAGTCTCTAAACAATTTTAAAAAGAAAGCTGAAGAGCGTAAAGACGATAAAGGTAAAACAGTTTTGAGAAGACTTAGCAATGTACTTAGCATTGACTTAGAAGACTTAGCATTGACTTAGTTGCAGCTGAAGGCAGGTATCATGAAAACTGTTATGCATCTTTTTTGATGAATTCTCCTTCCGATAGAACTGTTGGAAGGCCAGTAAACATGAAGATGAGGTCAGCTTTTTATAAACTTTGTGAATTTATAGATGGAGAAGATGAATGCCAATATTCATGCCAAGAGCTGTTCTTAAAACTTAAGGAATTAAGTGCTGAGGGAGAAGAAATTTATAGCTGCCAGCAAATGAAAGATCTTCTCAAGAAAAAGTATGGTGAACGAATGAATATTGTCAACAGACATGGTGGTTTTGGGAAGGATACGATATTCACATTCAAGGATGGGTCAAAGAAACTTCTCTATGATGCATGGCACGAAAAGAGGGAACATGACGAGTTAGAGTGTGGAGAGACAAAGAAGATTGATGATGAAAATGTCTGCGATGATTGCTTTTGACGAGAACATGGTGGCCACAACCAAGCAATCAAGTTTTTTACGGAACTCCAAAAACAAGTCGAGGCTTATTCGAATGGCTGTGGGCTACTTCCAGGCTGAAGGATTAACTGTCCTAGAGGAGGATGATGATGCTAATACATTAATCTGTTCAACAGCAATTAATGCAAGTGAAGAAAGTTCTAGATTAGTCGCAGTAGTAGGTACTGATACAGATCTGTTAACAATTCTCATCGCACGAAGTAACTCTGAAAAACCACTCTTCTTTCTACGACCTCGGACATCCTGCTACGACATACCAAAAATACAAAAGGCACTTGGCTCAATGAAGGATTCCGTTCTCTTCCTGCATGCAGCTACCAGATGTGGCACCACATCAGCAATTTTCAGAAAGGGGAAATCCTCAGCTTTTAAATTGGTAAAGAAACACCATGAGCTGCTTCCTTTGATTTCCCAGTTCAATACTCTTAAGCTTAATCCCAAAAAAGGTTATTGAAATTGGCGAGATATTCATGAAATATCTTTTTGGGGGAGAGAAAGTTGATTCTTTAGATGAACTGCGATACATCTGTTACAACGAAGAGGTAACCAAAAATCTCTCTTCAAAATTTAATTTGGCAGTTCTTCCTCCAACAAGTGCAGCAACTTCGCAGCATTCACTTCGAGTTTATCTTCAAGTCCAACAGTGGCTGGGGAACAACTTAGATTCTACTGAATGGGGATGGTTCATGAAAGAAGGGAGATTGAACCCATTACCTTCAACACTTCCCGCAGCTCCCGAAGAACTTCTGCAGCTAATCTGTTGTGAGTGCAAAATAATTGATGCCAGGGATTGTGATGAAAGATGCCAATGCAAGAAGGCAGCTCTCCAGTGTTCTAGATTCTGTGCGTCTTTCTTAGGAGAGTCATGTTCAAATTCAGTTCTTCCTAACGGATTTGAAGACGATGATAACGATTACTATGCTGGATCAGTATCAGTCTGGTATTTTTGTTTCAAATTGTATCATTTTTTACAAAATTCTTAGCTTATTTATTATAAGTATTGCTATAATGTTTTATTATAATTTTACTTTGGATTTAAGATTGTGTGCCTTGTAATAAATAAACTTGTTCTACTTTTTTGACTAAGATTTATATATAGAAAAATGGAACATCTACCATTTTTCAAAACAAAATTTTGAAAATAATTCTCACAATTAGGATTACAAAAATATGCGAAAGACTTATAAATAGATCCAAAAGTACGAGGTAAAAGAGGCGAAGGGGGAAGGAATTTCATTCATTTGACGACAAATAAATGAATGTAAAACTCATTCGTTGTTATGTCTATGTCTACATCAAAACAATATCTAAGTAGATGTCACAGAATTTTTCAGAAGTAAAAAATATTCATATACGACTTGGAAACAGAGAAAAACATCGGAAAAGGCGAAAAGTGCTTGGCGGCCATCTTTGATCGGCCATTTTGGATAGAAGCACACATGAGAACTTCAGAGACTTTTCAGGTTTTATTTTACTAGTCATAAAGAGCTAATTCTGAGAAATTCAGCTCATTATGAATTACTTTCATATCAAACCCTAAATTTACTGGACTAATAAAAAAAATAATATAGTCATCATTTACATTTTTATAATTCCATTTAAATTATAGATTGATATGCTTTTAATTAACTATGTATATCATTTCATTCTAACTCAAAGTTTGCGTATGAATTTCAACACACTTCCTATCATCTGATCGAGCTGAAAATCTGCACGCATATGTAATTCCGGTGACGCAGAGTACTGCTCAGTAATTTTTTTCCACGAATTTCTAATTTGTCAACACTTTTTTTTAAATTAGCAAATATTTCTTATACTAAAAATTGTGTTATCTCACACATATCAACTTGTATGCTTAATTATTGGTTGGCAATTCTTTATCATTACATCCTCGGAAAGTTCTTTCGATTGTAAAAGAGATAAAATCGGTTATCTCTAGCTTAATTTTTTAATTTTTAGTGATTTTTCGAAAGATAAATTATTCCTTTAAATTTCTTTACATCTGACGTCCAAAAATAAAAAAACTGTACTTTCTAGGTATATTTGAAAATTTTACTGAATACAGAGAATCCTTTTCTAAATTATTTACATGAAGATCAGTTGAAAAATATAAAATATATTTAATTTTTCACAAATTTTTGAATCAGAAGCCATAGAATAAAGCAGTTCAGGTTTTTTTCTTTTAAAATATGAGAAATATTCTCAACAATCTTTGGTTGTAGTGGAAAAAGTCTTTAAGCAGCTGTGCTTGAATGTTCTGCTACAATACCAGCAACTGTGCCGCAATCTGATACATTCCGGGTAGAAAATAGGCATAGGGACTCTCTGTGCTTGCATTATTGAGGCAAAATATAGGGAAAAAATTAAAACAAAACTATAAAAAATAATCTAGAAACTTTCTTTGGAAATAATGGATAGTTTAGGTGTCCTAGAATTCCAAGGAAAGTTACATAAAAATACCAGGAACTTTACTGATACTGAATAACGCAGGAAGGCTCCACTGAATTGTGTATTGTTCAATAAAGTTCTTGGTACTTTCGTGTAACTTTCCTTGGAATTTAGGGTGCCTCAGCTGCGCATTATTTTCAAGGAACATTCCAGGACTTTTTTACAGTTCTGGTCATTTTTAAGTTAAATGCATGTTTTTAAAGTGAATCGTGAGAGCAATATTCGGTTAACGGATGGGTTAAAGGAAAAATGTAAAGTTTTAAGATGGAAATGTTTACTTTCTGTATGGTACTTCTGATGGTATCTCTTCTGATGGTTCTCTATGGTGATTCTTTTCCCATTATTTATAAGGAACGTTTCTGTATTTTATACACAAATAAGGAATTAAAGCACTAATTAATTATGGACTGAACGTATTAGTTATTAAAATATTATTCTGTATCATGTGCATTAAGGGAAATATGCATGAGGGGTATCTGTCTAGGATGGGGGTTGTCTTAATCGGAGGACTTTCTAAGGAGTTCTAGTGCGTATTCAAGTTAAATCTAGAAAAAACAGACCAAAACTCCAGACTGTTAGATCGACAGCCACCCGTCAGTGTCCAAACCCGGGATCTTCATACTTTGGTCGCCTACCATTCTGAGTGCCTTATCACTCGGCCATGGTGGGCCTACTAAAGTATTAATTTAGATTATGATACAATGCGTGAAGAAGGAAAGAGGCAAAGGGTACCAAAGAAAATATTGCTCAAGAGTGCTTTCTGCACTAGTAGCAATCGTGGAACTATGAACAAAGTTGGTGTCTTTTGAACAAAAGTTTATATATAATATCTTTTTCTTTTTGAGAAGCAAATTTTGAGGCCACTTAGATTTGTGAGGCCCGAGGCACATACCTCATGCGCCTATTGGAAAATCTGCCACTGTATGTATAGAATGTATTCCTTGTTCATATGGGGGACACTTTGCTTATACTGAATGAAATTTGCCGGTCTCCATGGGCGCCGGGAGGGGCGTGCAAGGGGATGCACTTGCACCCCTCTGGAGTTTGAAAAAGTATAATTAACCTGAAAATATAAGCAACTTGTTTTACCCTTAGTACAGTTTTAAAAAAAAAGAGCCTGAAAGTAGGTGTGATATTTTTAATTCTACGTGTAACTGTCGCATTAAATTAGCTGTTTAGACCTGTGTTTATGGCTTAATATTTTCTATACCATTGTACTTAAATTTTAATCTTTTGAGAAGTCATCCATATTTTTATTTTGGGATAATGTTGGCGCACGCACATGAGCCCTCATAATGCACTGACCAACGCTTACAGTCGCAGTAGTGTTGAATGCCTCACGGCGTGTGCTCGCAGTTAGGAAAAAATAATTTGAAATAGTCTCGATAATATTCGAGGTAGACGGGACCGGGCTTGTCTCGAACTATCGAAATCATTAAAATAATAAACAGATAAATGAAAATAAAGTTATTGTGATTTGGGTGCATATTTAAATGAAAAATGTAGTTACATATTATCACATTACTGAATAGAGCAGGTTAATAATTTTGGAAAATAATAGTCCATTGTTTTGTATTGACACGTTGACTCGTTTCCGTACAACAGTATCGTGCCATTGTCAAAGCAGCATGCTAACACTGCACAGAAATGTCTATGAGGACATCTACAGAAAAAATATACCCACTTTCTTTGGGAGAGGGATTTCTGATAGGGCTTCCGGGTGCACCAAGTATTTGAATTTTTGTCCTGCAATTAAAAAAATCGCCTGTTTTATATGTGTTGATCATTATTTGGGTGCTAAACTTATTTTTTCACTAACTGAGTTATATGGAAAACTAGAACAACCGAAACTCGAACTAGCCAGACTCTACTGTGAATATGATTAAATGCAATTAGTATCTTAGGACTTAACGTTTAAAGCTTGACATTTCTTTTTAACATTATAGAGTTAATTTTTCAGAGATTTAAACTCAAAAATCATTAGATGAAAATTTGCATTTTGAGTTTTTTTGACATGGTGATATTTCAAATGTTAAGTGAAGGCATCACTGCGTCACTTTCGAAATTCGGGCTCTGTTTTAATATGGGGATGTCTTTGCCAAGTGCACTTAAGGGAAACCTGCACGTGGGGTATCTGTCATGGAAGGGGGGGTTGCCTTGGGCAGAGGACTTTTTAACGGGTTCTTACGCGTATTCACGTAACATGTAGAGAAAACCGGCCATAACTCAAAACCGTTAGATTGACAGTCGTGCTGCAGGCCAGAACTATTGACTTTCACATTTCAGCCATCTACCATTCTTAGCACTGGACATAGTAGGGACCCTTAAGCCAAAAATTGCTATATACATCAATACTATGAGAAAATACATTTTGCTTCAGTTTTTCTGGGAAAATTCGTCTGTTTAAATATAAAACAATGTTATCAAAATTGCATATAATTTAAATAATTAATTATCAGTATACTTAAATTGAGGTATTATTAATTAGGCCAAATTAATAGTTTAAGATTTTGTACTTTTCAGCTGCGACAAAATAACTATGACGATGTTTATTTCAAATATTGATGCTACATTTTCCTATCAAGATTCTTCTTTCTTCAAACGCCAAATAGTCTTAATTTTTTATATGTATGTGTACCGGGTGTCCCTGAAGGTAGTTAAAATACATGCAAAGAAGCATTTTTCTGCATTGAAACGTTTGGTCGGAAATGAAAAATGTATATAGTTTCAGCACGATAGGGCTCCAGCCTATTTCGCAAATAATGTACATAATTACCCCATTTTCATCTTTGACTCCCGATCGATTGGACGAGTTGAACTTGTCGCTTGGCCAGCCCGTTCATTAGATTTTTCAAGTATCGAATTTTGCTTTTTGGGACACCTCAAGGCACTCGTTTACGAGACTCCAGTTGACACAGATGAGGGCCTCATTGCAAAACTTTAGTAACCGGTACAACCGTTCGTGGAACACCTGGCATTTTCGAAAGGGTACGTCAATCACTTGCTAGACGCTACCAGCACTTTGGAGCGTTTACAGTAGAGCTTTTTCATTTCTTTTGCATTTGCTATATTTACACCTACACTTTTTATTTCTAACCCCACACTGCTAATCTGCTATACAAAAAATGCTCCTTTATATGCATTTTATTCTTAAAATTTGGCCTATGAATTCAGTTACACCCTGTATATGTATATATGTATCTTGGGTGCACCCCCCTGGAAATGATCCTGCCGCGCCCTTGCCGGTCCCCAGAGGTTCACTATAACCGGAGTCGACTGTATTTCTTTTGGAGATAACTGATCTGCATTCTAGCAATTTCAAAAGTGTAGTCTGTATTGTAAAGTGATAAGAAAATTGGAAGTGTATTTATGATTATAAGTATTATATTTATTTCTCTTTATTTGTAAGCTTGGTGATGAATATGGCAGAATTACGATCATAGTAGCATTGTAGCACCTCCATTATTTTTATATATTTTCCATTTCAGCAACAGAAGCTTTTGATGATGATGGTCTTCCGCATACCCTTGAACATTTAGTGTTTTTAGGAAGTGAAAAGTACCCATTTAAGGTATACATTTTAAGTACAAATATATTTTTCTTAGCTAATTAAATTATTAAATTATTACTAAATGATTGGTAGCCCAGTGGCAGAATTTTGTCATGCTTTCTGCGACAGGCTGCAAAAATACAAAAAATATTCTGCAGCACAATGTATATATTTATGCATGCATGTACACCAAAGATGTGGGTACATTTAAATTGTTAATTAAAAATTGCAGTTACATGAAAATAGTATTCAGCACATTTTTCAACACTGCTGAAGACAATTTGTCTGCAGAGGATCATTCTGTGCCTGCGACAATGTCACTGTTTCTGCCACAGGGATTGGTAGTTTTTATGTTTGTAAGTAAATCAATATTTTAATTGTTGCATTAAAAAAATGAAATTATGACAGGGACAAGCAACATTTAAAATGTCTTCACAAACTATACTTACGAAGTTTTATCAAGAATAATTTTGTTTTGTAACTTTCAGAATGACATTCATTTAAAGAACTAGGGGCCAAGGCCCCCAGACTCGCTACGTTCGCTTTTCGTGTGAGGAATTTGACCCCTAATAAGGCTTATTTGTAAAAAAGACAATTTCAACAGACAAAACCCGAAGATTGGATCAGATAGAGTGTTACTGAGCTACACATTGCTTGGTTCTTGCATGTTCATTGGTACACAAAAAATTTAAACTTCACAGTTCAGTAGACCCCGTCCATAGCACGGTAGATATTTTGTTATAAGAATCCGTGTTGTACAGGTCCTGAGCTATACTCCACCTGGAGTGCCGACTTCGCGTCTAATTGCTGGAAAACTTATTTGCACTGCTCAAAAACACAATGATAATTAATGTTGCCATTCAGAAGTTATATTAATTAGGAGCTAAAGCGTAATAAAATCAGAACACCTGTTTCAGCTGTATTTTTAATTATGTAAAACCTATTGGACACCTTGCGAATTTGCCACCCTTGGTGATTTTTCATTATTTGGCGACTTGCGTATATGTATAGTTAATAATTAGCTCTAAAAAAAAACAGTTCTTCATATGTTTTCTTTGATAAAAACTACGGAACAGCTCGGACAGCTTGTCACCCATGGCAACTTTTCATTATTTGGCGATTTACACATGCTCCCAACTTATGATTACTGCTCATGTAAGGTTCCCGCAAAACTGTTATCCATATTTTCATATACATAATCCTTCGCAGATTGGCATATTTAGCACCACGAATTATATCATCTTGCCACGCTGGCAAATATCTTTCCAAGTGTACTATAACTGCTATAATGGCATAGTGAACGTCACCAAATATGTCTACTGGTATCCAATACTCCAGCTGGACTGAACCGGCTTTAAAATAATCTGCATTTTAATTATTTTTCATTTTCAAGATACTGGATTCAACATTCTGGAATTCGAAGTTAAGATTCACCCTGCTTCGAAAGATACCATTTTGACGGATCATTCCTAATGCCAAGATGGCGCTTTTAAAATCAGTTACAATTCTGTTTTGGAAAAATGAATTGTCGCTCATTCTAAACTCCTGTTGTCTAAGTGAACTTACTATTTGAAAATTGCCAACTTTGTGTAACGCACTTTGAGTTACTTATTTCACATACTTTTTAATTTGGCATAAAATGGGTCTAATTCTACTTCATGTTTGTCAATTTCACACGAGTCTACATATTTGTAATTGCTCTGTTGCAAAGGAATGAATGATTTTATGCCAAATCTGGCAACCATTATGTTTTATTTTTTCAGTTTTTAATAATGTCTTATAAAATAATTGGATTTTCGAAATTTAAGTCAGCTTATCAGTTTCCTCGGAATTTTCCAAATCCGTAGACATGTTTCTCGAAATTCAAATTCCCACGGTTTAGGAGAAGATAGACAAACAAGGTCTGACAGCGGCCTTTACTTTTTTTTAGAATAGAGAGATAATATTGCAGAATGCTGCATATTTGAGTTTTTCTTGAATGTGTCTTACGGTTACAGTTTACAGTTTGTAAGAGTGCATATGCAGCTTATTAAGTGATATTCTGAATTTTTCTTTTAATGTCTAAATAGCTTGGTGATAAAAAATAAAGAGAAAGGCGAAAACTTTGTTCAAATCCACCAGTGAATGAACTGTTAGCAGTTTTAATCATGGGTACGTATATGATTACTTTTAGAGGGTTGCTCTGGTATTTGTTAGGGGGAAAGGAGCTCATACCAGGTTTCAAAAATACATAATATGAGAATGTTTACTATACTGACAGCTAGGTTAAGCCCCATCTGCCTTCTCTTTAGGGCATTCTTAGTTTTGATGAGGTATAACATATACTATTTACAATTTTCCTTTAAGTAAAAATTATTAAACTAGCCTGCATTACATAATTGTAATAAATATTGTAATGTGCCTTCTCATAATAATAGTTTTAATAACTTTCATAATGATAAATGTGCATTATCTATAAATTTGAATTCTTGTAAGACGAAAACATGGATGAAAGTTTTCTGTGTTTATTATATTCCTCAAAATGAACTATTTTCATATAGCATTCTTTTACTTACCAAATCAGACACTGGATTAGGTGAATATTGTTATATGGAAATGGAAATAGTGATATTAAATGCCCTGAGAAAATGAAAAAATAGCAGATAATCTTCATTGTTTGCTTGTGGATTAAGGCCGACTGACTGCACTAGGGTCCCAGTCCTATAGGGGAATGCCTTCCTATTTCTAAGGGATCCTAGCCAGTATTTATGTGTGGTTTCTGGGAAAAAAAAAAAAAAAAAAAACACGGAAAACTCCAAACAGGCAGATTAACAGGCAGGAACCTGGCACCTCCCACCCCCATTTCGAGAGCAGAACCTCTCAGCCATTGGTGGAGAGATAAATCTTCAAAAAAGGTGACAAAAAATAGTCAAACTAATAAGTTTTTCTCAAAGGTTGTAAAAACCCTGGTAAAAACATGTTTTTCCAAAGACGGTAAAAACCGTAGTAAAAACGGTAAATACCATCAGACGGTAAATACCGCCCAACCCTGATTTATTTAATTAATTTTTTTTAAGCTAATTCATATTTTTAATTATTTTAAAATTGATATTGGATGTTTTTGTTTTTGTTTGTGTTATTTATTTGCCATTGTAATCATGAGGATTTTAGATTAGCTGTATAGTAGGGTCGATCGAATATTTTAATTTAATTTTTTTTTTTTTAAATGACGGCCCACGTGGCGAAAGTTGCCAAATGGTCAGGTGAGAATTTTCAAAAAATTTTTTTTTTAAACATCCCCTTCAGGTGCCCCACTCACTCCAAAAAATCAATTTAAAAGAAAAAGGATGTTTATATGTATGTAATGGCTTGGGTGGCATGACCAGAAGTATTTTTCGATAGAAAAAGGTTTTCTATAGCATTCCCTATAGACACTGTGAAAATTCGAATACAAAATTTAAAAATCTGGAGTGACTCTACTAGACTTTCCGACCACTTACGTTTAAGGTCATTACCAAGCATTTAAATAAATTTTATTCGATGAATAATTCAGCAAAAATTCTTAGTTTTTTTCAATTTGAGCTCAATCGAATGTACCGTTTAAACGCTAGCGCACTTTCAAGAATTTCCACCCATAGGCCATAATATAAAAGAAATCTTTGTCGTAGCCCAGTAGGAAAACTATAAGTCCTATACACACCAAAATCAATACCGGTCTTGCGATGGTGGTTTTTAACATATATACCGAATTTGAGCTCAATCAAATGTCCCGTTTAGGAGCTATCGTCTTCACTCACATGCACATACATACATCTCATAAAAATAGCATAAATGAAATCAGAAGACCTCAAAATATGTAAATGCACCGAAATCTCGAAGTCGAATTTTTTCATGATTACAATACTTTCCTTACATGGTAAATGTTCGGAAAGTAAAAATTAGGCTATTTCCCTTGCCAGCTTCACCACAAAACAAGAGCTAATTAGCTTTTGTCTGCGCTTCTGATCTGACGTCTCTATATTTTCCCCAACAAAAGAATAAGATGTCTCACTTAACCCTTTGAAGCACAAGCATTTTCATATCAATATAGAAGACCAGCTGGATTGACTGCCCAATGCCGAAAAAGTGCAATTGTTGCCATCGATCCATGTAACCAGACTTCGTGCGATTACACGATCATCTGTAATCGATTACAAAAAATTATATCGATTACGATTACTAACAATTTCTAAAAAGATTATGACCAGTGAATGATAATTTAGTAAAATAGCAGTAATCTTGACGCTAAAGAAATCGGATAGCAGAAGAATTCGATAATAATGCAATTTTATCATAGCATTTTTATAAAATTTGTAAAATATTATTTTAGTCATTGATTACAGTCGATTGTAATCGACACGAAGTTTGCATGTAACTACAAATACCATGGTGGTTGATTGACTAGCCCATCTGACACAACAGAGCTACAGAAGTTTTACGATATGGCTGGCTGCGCAGCCGTACAGCCACCTGTGTCAGAGAAGAACATATTTCTTTAATACAAGAACCAAGTTGCATTTACCTTGAGCATCTAACTGTTTCGCTGTGATCTGCGATTAACATTAATAGAATATTAACCTTTTTTAATGATAAAGGTATATCAACTTAGTCACTTTTAGCAATTGGATTCGATGGGACAATCATCAATACTGGTACAAAGGCAGAAGTAATAAGTCTTCTAGAAGCTGAATTAGATTGTGCACTTCAACGGTTCATTTGTATTCTGCATCTTAACGAACTTCTTTTGCAACATCTTTTGGTTTAGCTTGATGGTGTAATTCATGACCCCAAAGAATTTTTTGGTGCAATTAGCAAGTTGTCAGTGGCAGATCCAGAAATTCTCTTTTGGGAGGGGCTAAATTTTGAAAAAAAGCTTATTTCACCCAAAGAAAATATACAATAAAGCAAAATTTTAGTCTAAACAAATGTAAAAACTTTTGGGAGGGGCTAAGTGATTAAAAAATATCACTTTACATATTCAAAGTGCATAATGAAGCAGAATGTTACCTTCTAGCAATCTCTTTTGGGGGGGCTGAAGCCCCCAAGCCCCTCCCCTGAGTCTGCTACTGCCTCTATCTATGCACCACTGTCATTACACAAAAACTTTGGATTGATTAAACTTTGAGAAATGACAACTATAAGTGATTTTAAATTGTCATACTTACTTAGTAAAACTTGTGGCAGAATTAGGCTTTTGAAAGCCTGCTTCCCATTTTGCCCATTCCATGTGTATGTCTGAGCGACATCCAATGTTATAAGCTTATTGAGCATTTTGGTGGTGCAGTCTTTTTCATCTGCACCTCATTTTAACTGTTCCATTTAAAATACGAAAAGGAACTCCAGTCTGAGTCTTGACAAAATATTTTTTTAAAGTTCACTGTCAGGGTTACTTGATTTAAACAAGGTTATTTTTTAAGCGCTTTGTTTAAACAATTTTTCTCATTCCCAATCTGTTGTACTGGCTTTAAATTATTTCTAAATATTAGGGTTTCTTTAAAATATTTATTTATTTATGTTTTATTTTTCAATGTAATACAAGATATTTTATGCAAAAAAGTTTTATTTGATGAACAAAAGTGAATAACATTTTCCCTTTTCTTAATTGAGTTGTTCTCACAGTTTTACATCAAGTTATAATAACTGTTTTAACAGAAATTTTTTTCTTCTTGCTGTATTTTTTTCATATATGAAGTTAAATATTTGATAATTTATCCATCTAATTTTCTGTATATCGTCATTCTTGCTTATTTCAGCAAGTTTTTTTTTTTAAAGTTTATCTTAAAAGTTTAATAAGTTTTTTTAAGTAGAGAAAGAGTTTTAGAAGATATAAATTTAACTCATAAAGCTTAATATTTTGACCTTTTGCATTGTAGTATAAATACTTTTTACTAATTTCATGACAATTTGGTAAACGGCTGAAGTGTGTAGCTCTAGGGTTCCTGCCTACCGTGCGGCTGTTTTCTCTAGGCGTGTCAGAACTCCTCAAAATGTCCTCCGCCCAAGGCATACCTTAATTAAGCAGACAGCCTTCGTGTAGATCTGCCTTAACCACAAAACAAAAATAACTTTGTTTCAAAATATAACCACAAAACAAAAATAACTTTATTGTATTTTAAAATGCAGCCTGCTCTGTTCATTACAAATGAGTCAGTCCAAGACAGTACTCTGCTATCATCAGATGAACTAACAAAATAGTAAAATGAAGAGTGAAATCTAGAATTCAGACTTTATTGTCGGTGTTTATGGTTTAAACAAAAAAATATGGCATGATAATTTACACTGGAAGTAAAAATTTTAATATTTTTAATATTAAATAAAAATCACAATCATTTCCAATACCTATTATAGAGGGTGCCTAAAAAAACACTGACCTAGGATTTTCTTCTTTATATATTGACCTTATACATATAGAATAAATTATATTTTATTGTACCGAATTAAAACTTTCAAGAGATTAAATGTAATCAAACACAAACTTTTAATTTTTATAAAGCCCTCTTACAAAAATTCCCAATAACTAAAATATGCCTCTATACATTAATGAAGTGATGTAGAAAGTAGCTTTTCTCATAAAAAGGCTTGCAGATATATTTAATCAAAGTTGGTGAGGGGTTATAAGTTCTGCAATACTAATAATGGTAAAAATATAATTATTAAAACTATTCCAAAACTAGTTAAAAATTAATTTTAATTACAGTTATATATAGCCTATATTTTACATTTTAAGAAATAAGTTTTAGAGAATTTTTAGCCATTTTCATTTAAAAAGGGTTTTTTTAGCATTTAGAAATTAAAATTTGTTTAAAAACATTACACTTATGCTAACATTTGATTTAAAAAGTTCTTTTTAAGGAAGTTTTTTTTAATTGACTTATTAATATCATAATTTAATTCTGAAAAAAAAAGCATGTCTAAAATAAAGGTAGTAATATTTAAATTAAATACTTTCAAAAATAAAAATATTTATATGTAAATATATATACTTATAAATCATTCATTCTAAGAATTATTATATAAAACCAAAGAGTTAACAAGATAAATTACCATGAATCAGAATAAACTCTTGCAATTATAAAAAGAAAACCAGTAATAATAAGCCATAGCTGATTACAAATCAGACTGAGTGTGATAACATATTACAGAGAACGTGCATGTTAAATCTGGGGAGTCTTAGATTCTCTTTTTAGGGTTGCCTGTTAGATGAGAGGTGGTATTTAAAATTTTCGAAACTGCTATTCTTTGTCACTGAATGACTAGTTCTGGACTTTGTCCTAAGAATACAAACAAATTGATCAATCAGTTTATTAAAAAAAAGGCGCTAAAATTAGTATTATTGTTATTATTACTCCTTTGTTTATTTTCTAGTTATTTTTTAATCTGGAATAAGGAGTTTCTGTAGAGTCTGAATGAGAAAAAAATCACACTGGAAACGCTTCCGGTAAAAGCATACACTAGTGTAGTATTTTTATTGAATAATGGACAAGAATTCTTTTGTAATAAATGTGAAGATGGTATATAACTAAATGTTAAGAGCTTTTTTTTTTTGTGTTGCATTGTAGGGATGAGACAGTTGCTTAATTTTATTGGGAGAGTTTCCCAAAAAAGATTTTAGTATCCTTTAAATAAGGTAGATTATTTATTGCTACGATAATAAATTTAGATAAAACATACAAAAAATTCACAATATTAAAAAAAAATCATAAAACGGTAAAGGGCAATGAGGCGTTTTGAACATCCATGGGCTACTCTGCATACTGTACTTACAAATCAGGCACTGTTCTTTTAAAAGTTGTCTGAATGGCAATTTTCAGTAGAAATAAATACAAAATACACTAATGTACCTCTGTTTATGTCCTTTTGGACGCCTACTTGTTTCTCACATTTTTTTAAATTCACCACCCCCCTCCTCTTCTTCTCTTCTCGAAATACAGAAGCATTCAATATTGTGCCCTTTTTCTGTGATTCCTAAATTTAAGTATTTCAAAAAATTACAAACTTCAACTGCTTGGTGGTGTTATTTATTTTACAAAAAGGTGCATTATTTTACACAATTAATGGGTTTTCTTCCTGTTTTCTGATAAATAAAGCAAAAAATGCAGTTCCAGTCAGTGGCGGATCCAGAAAGTCTGTTTTGGGAGGGGCTACATTTTGAAAAAAAAGCTTATTTCACCCAAACAAAATTTTACAATAGTGCAAAATTTTAGTCTAAACCAATGTAAAAACTTTTGGGAGGGGCTAAGTGATTAAAAAAGATCACTTTACATACTCAAAGTGCACAATGAAGCAGAATGTTACCCTTTAGATATCTCTTTTGGGGGGGGGCTGAAACTCCCTAGCCCCTCCCCTAAATCCGCTACTGCAAGTTGTTGCAAACTTGCCATACACTTTTTGTAACTAAATTCTGTAACATCAAGGTAAATCCATTTCCAGATGTCGATAGGAGTATTTTGTGTACAGATCAAATTTGCTTCTAGCTATTATATGATGATAGAGATACTATTCGAAAATTAGTTTACCACAGTGTTATTTCTACCAAAAAAGAGAATCAGAATACTTTGTCTGTGAGAAATTTTCATGTACCAGTAATAGAAATGCAAGTAACTGATTATACGGATTTAATTTTTTGCAATAATAATAACAAGTGGTTAGAGCCGCTGGTTTTCAAAGACATCTCCAATGAAGAATTAAAAATATTCCTGTCAAAGAAGATTGCTTCTGTGAAATTTACTAATTTGTCTAGCTTCCCATGCCACACACAAGGAACTGAACGTTGTGTGAAACTGGTAACAAAGGCTGCATCTCTAGTTTGTGGAGAAGAAAGGAGGGATGGATTTATAAGATCTAGTCTCACACACAAATCAAGGAAGGTGTAATTCACCATCCTTGATGGACGACATAAAGACATAATGAAATCTTTTAATTCAAAATCAGAGTTTAAATTGAAATAGTTTTTTAACGCACTAATTATATCATATATTTATTATATATTCGTACTTTAAGGTTTATTTTTATCAGTTAAACACTTGCATTGATTATCAGTTTATTTGTTGCCTTTAGCATATCAACTTAATCAAATATGCAAAAATCTAAACATTTTTATTATTTGGAGCACCTACAAAAATACTCTTACTACCTGTAGTTTTCATATATACTTTTAAGACATTGCAGAAATGTTTATATTTTATTGCCTGAGTACTTTTCCAAATTAATAAAAAAATAATTATTTTACAATTTTTAACTATTTTTCAGGTGCTTGAAGGCACAGGAAGACATGAATGGAAATAAATAAAAATATTTGAATAAACTAATGTATCCAAGTCACAACTTTATGATCATGTGCCAAAAGCAACTTCGATTATTATTATTTTTTTAATGTTTGTAAAATTTCAATTTTAAACTATATTTCAGACACTTGGGGCACTTCAAGTTATTCATGGATTTAAAAAAAAATTACATGTTAACTAAAATACTCAATATGCAACTTTTCCACCCGAGGCCAAAATTAATTTTGGAATTTTTTTTTTTTTTTTTTTTTCCTGTACTTTTTGATCCTCCCGTCTGTATAGCTAGGCGAAAATTGGGTGCATTTTGCAGTCCCTTCACAAAATTGCAATAGATTAAAATGGTCCCTTCACAAAAATATAATTGATTAGAACGGATATTCACTGGCATTTTACCCTACATTTTAATCTGCTTCACCAATTATTTTAGCAAAAGAGTGGCTTATTAAAAATTAGTAAGAAATTTCACAAAAATAAATGTTGAAATTCACAAAATTAAGTACCGAAATTCACAAAAATAAGCAATTTTCACAAAAATAGGACCCTGGTAAAAAATTCCTGTATCGACCCCTGGTTAAAAATGGGCCAGCGTTTGCCCAGTTCACAGTAGCTGTATAACTAGGTTGCTTAATCCACCGAAGTTTTTTTAAATTAAATATGGACCAGTAGTTGAAGATTTTTTAATTATTTTGAATTGAGTTTCATGTTTTTATTTTTTTTTGTTAGTGTAATTTACTGCAATTTTAATTTGTTAAAAATTTTGAGTTTGCTTTGTTGATGGCGCAAAATGGTTGGAGACAGTCGCTGGGGCTTGGCGATTGCCAAGCTCCAGCGACTGTCACCTTGTTTACATGGGGCTGGTACCATCTTCATTGATTTTACCATAATTTCATATAATGTTAAAAAGTTGCATTATTTCTTATAGTTCCTATAGATATGTGTAATGTCTGAATCTTAACAGATTAACCCTTCAGCACATGCACCCATTTCTGTGATATCTCTTCACAATAGGAAGCTCTGGTTAAAAATACCCAGTGTGTGTGCTTGCATACTAAAACTAAAAAGAAGCCTTAATAACTTAACTACATGCATTTCATTTTAAATTTGTGCACCTTACATAGCTGAACTCGCTTCGGAAACTTAAAAATTAGTATTTTGATACCTAAAAAAATAAAAAAAAATAAAATAAAACTCCTGAGAAACATCTCTGTAGTATTCACATGTTTGTTAGTTGTATTTTCAATTTAATTTTTATTCCAATCCATTGAATATTTACATTTTTGTATGAAAATAAAATAAGTAACCTATAAAATTATTGTAAGATGAAGGCCAGAACATGTCTCCATGCTTTTGTAATTTGCAGTCAACTGCATACTCCTTTACTGAAATAAACACATAATCAGGGGTGGCCCTAGGGTACATTGTGCCCCCTTTAAATGTAAAAAGGCATCCCCTTTTATGCTCAAGATCAGCGTGAATAATCGAAATAACACCTCTTCGAAGACAACGTCCTGACATGATGCTTACCGTGCTTACAGTGTCAAGGCCGCCCCTGCACATAATTAAAAAGAAGTCTTATTTATTTTTGTGATAATCTGGAAATTTTTGAAAAATTATCTGCAAAACTGTGGGAATTTCATTTTAAAAAATCAGTATGAACTTCGAGAAGAAATGTGTAAAGTG
This sequence comes from Cheiracanthium punctorium, assembly GCA_038373885.1. Classification (NCBI taxonomy): domain Eukaryota; kingdom Metazoa; phylum Arthropoda; class Arachnida; order Araneae; family Cheiracanthiidae; genus Cheiracanthium; species Cheiracanthium punctorium. The sequence goes on from JAWZYV010014056.1 coordinate 42,718, forward strand.
AATAATGTACCCAGGAAAAATGTGAGAATATATCATGCAAAAATGCCTAAATATGAAATTTGTTAAATAGTGTATTACAAATTTCTTTTAGGGTGTTTTAAATATGATAGCTGATAGGTGTCTAGCTGATGGGACTGATGGTTGGACATACACTGATCATACCGACTATACAGTTACAACTGCTGGGGATGAAGGCTTTTTAAAAATTCTTCCGATATTTTTAGATCATTTGTTGTTTCCAACATTAACAGTAAGTATTTTCTTTTTCCTATTTACTAGATGTAATTAACTGTTGCATGCAAAAATCATGAAATAGAATCATACAAACATAATGAAAAACTACAATTTTTTACAGTTGGTCTTAAATTTTCAGATTAACCTCCTTTATTAAACTCCGTAATCTTTGTAAAAGTATTTGGCAGCTATATGTTTTATGTGTGGTGCTTTAAAATGAAAAAAAAAAATACAACTTAATACTAAATATGAACCAAAATAAAGATTAAAAGTAATTTTTCTTAGAATTTTCCAAAAATACAGAAACGGATACAAAGATTGAAATATTTTAAACCTCCCACACCTTAACTAGCTATTTATTACTGCTTGTAAGTCTTATAATGCTGTGGAATTCTCATTTATATGCAAGTTCTTCCTAAGCTTCTATTTTAAAACACTGATGTAATTTATATGTGCATTTATACTTTTTGCAGTGCCCCCCCCCCCCCAATCACAGAAAAAAATACAAATATTCAAAATTTAATCATTTGCAAGAAAGCACACATTTTTGGAGACAAAATCAATTACATGCACTTACCCAAAAAGATTATTATCAGTGCCACAAAAGATGGTGATCATTCTTATTATTGTTGTAGCAGGGGTGCACACAGGATTTTTGGCTTGGGGGGGGGGGGGTCCAACTTTTAGGGATGTTCCAGATTGTCAAAAATCAGTGATGAAAGAGCTCGTTTTCATTAGATGGAATTCATCAAAACTCGTCCCATCCACTTCCCTAAGAATACACTACACAGTACAATAGGAAGGAAAGTAATAGTTGTTCAGTTTTGAGAACAAGACTGTGTTTTATGTTCACTTTCAGTTCATTATTGAAAGTTGAGGAAAATGAGAATTTTTTTTTATTTTTATTTATTAGAACTAAAACTATTGCTACCTTTTTTTGGAATTATTTTACTTACCATAGATATATTATAATAATCAATTGGAAAAAAAAAAAAAATCAAAGCCGATGGGGGAGAGGAGGTGTCCAGATCCCTTGGACCCCCCCCCCCCTTGTGTGCACCACTACTAATTATTAATGACCATGTCATTTTGTCTCTCACCCCCTTTATTGAAAATTGTCCCAAAAATGCAATATAAAAAAGCGACATAATTTTACACATATTTCAATACTATTAGTTCACAACAGCTTTAATCTATTGTTACAATATTTCGTAAGCTGTAGACATGGACGTAGCTATAGCTTTCACATGGTAGGGATCCAGCTATGTGGGGGGGGGGGGGGGGAGGAAGAGGTCCATTCTTACTACAAAATTTGATTGGTGCTAAATTTTCTGAAAATAACTAGTAAAAAATTTCAGTTACATAACAAATGTTTAATCTTTATAGCAATTCTTTCACTACCCATTAAAATATGGAGTTTACAGGTGAGCATTTTGCCAAAATTTTCATTTTTGAGTACACTAAGGGGAGGGTTCAAACCCCCTAAACCCCTCCCTTATATACGTCCGTGGCTGTAGAATACGCATTACATGTATTTTTTACATATATTTAAATACTATTGGTTCACAACAGCTTTAATCTATTGTTACAATATTTCGTAAGCTGTAGAATATGCATCACATGTATTTTTCTATAAATAGGTTACAATCATAAACCTAACGAACTACAAACCATTGTCTACAGAAAACCTACCAGCAATACCGCAATGGTTAACTTTAAATCCAATCCTTTTAACTATAAAATCGCTGCTATTTGATCATATATCGATCGTGCATTGTTGGTATGTTCTAATGCAGATTTATTAAGCAAAGAATAGCATACTTGCCAACCTCCTTAAGCCAAAAACAAGAAGACTCGGGTTGAAAAAACAGAAGATCTCACAAAAAATCAGAAGATTAAAAATAAAATTTTAAAAATATTTTAAGATCAGAAGACTGTTTCCCCCAGTGTATATCACCATTTCTTTTCTTTCTTTTTTTAAAAATTTATATATTAGTATTGTAGAGAAATAAAAACAAAATTAAATAGCAATAGATAAGAACTTACCTGAATTTTTTTATATAAAATGAAAAAAGATGGAGTATTTTCACAAAAATAAAAAACATAAATAAATGTAAATTTGACTTTATTTTTAACCAAAGTATGTTGAAAAATAAGCAGATTAAAATTTTTTAATCTCGTTCAAAGTAGCTTTTTTAGCTTTTACTAATAGCTTATCAGAAAAATTATTTTCAAGCTTTATTTTTGAATACTAACAAATTTTCTAATGATGAATCCCTGAGGGAAGAACGAAATGAAGTTCTGTTAACTATCAATGAAAGATTTGCTTACAAATGCTTTGACCTCACTCATACTACAGCATTGTGCTGTTAGCTGTTGAAATGATTACCTTAATAAATTATTTTGAAAATAGAATTATTAATTTACAATTTTTTTCGCACAGTTTGTAATACAATTTAATATATCGACTAAAAATTTAAAAAAGACTGAAGATTTCATCTTCTGGCAGAAGACCAGAAGATAGCTTAAAAAAACAGAAGTCTTCTGTCAAAACCAGAAGAGTTCAGATATGGAATAGGGATGTAACAGATAGTGATTTTGCCAGATATCGGATTATACGAAGCTCCTTTGGTTGCAGGATATCCGCCACTAAACATGTATTTAGTTATTAAGTGTGTTTTTTCATTTTTTTTAATATTCTACTGGCAGAAGCAAATAAATTTTAACCATGACACATTTATTAATGTATCTATAATTGCAGAATATTTTCACATGTATTTGCAACAAAGAAATGCATACTTTTTTTATTTATTTAAGAATAAGATATCTATTTTGGTAAGATACCCATGATAGATGAGTTACTTTTTTCCAAACATAGGTTTAATGTCTTTTTCTGTTTTAATAATTTAATACATACTAATTTACATTGTCATTTTTAGTTTTAAGTTAAATTACATTTAGCGATTGATAAATAAAAAGTAAATCTCTTTTAAATATTTATAATGAAATTATAATGCTTTTTTTTGTAGTTTTATGCAGGTATGAAACAGAATTTTTCAGGTTATGAATTAAATTTCTTTAATCAAAAATCATATCGTTTTAAATAAAAATGAAATTCTGTTTGTCAGTTTGTGAATTTGTTTAGTATACAAATCCACAAAAATGGACCTATCAGCCTGAAATTTTGCACAGATGTGTAAAATAATATAGAATAAATGATAGTCCACTTTAAAACATTGAAAGTCCACCCGTTCCTGGAGAAGAGATTTTTAATGTTTTCATGGAATTCCGCATTTTGGTTATTTTCCGCATATTCTGCTTTTCTTATTTTCCGCTCTTTTAAAAAACATTACTTTACGCTTTAAAAAAAAAAAATTACTTTACGCTTTAAAAAAAAATTACTTTACGCTTTTTTCTGTGTGTGTGTGCCGCGTTTAAAAATATTTTCAGTGCAATTTTCTTTTTAAAAGATGTATTCGCTGAAATACACCTTGCTTTCTGATATTAAAACCGTATTGCTAGCCCCAACTCATAATCCTCTTCGGCCATGCGTATTGCGTATTCAAAAATCTGCCATGCTTGGAGTCTTAAGGAGAAGCCTCTATGATGCACTAGAGATGAGTTCGGGCTAATTTTTTGAAGCCCGAGCCTGAAGACTTTTAATCCGAGCCTGCCCGAGGCCGAGCAATATTATTTAAGTCAGAGCCCGAGCCTGAAATTTCAGCTGAAGATAAATAAAATTCAAAGAAGTAATTCTTTGATGGAATACAATAAATTTTGCCGTTGGTGCAAATTAAAGACAAATATAGTTGCAAATTTTTAATGCACTTTCTAATTCTTTATATCTATGTTTATGAAATAATGTCCAATCTCATGACTAACTAAGCAATATAAGCCGCTGTTCTGAAATACCCAAAGAGCTTCACGCCCCTTCTAGGCATCTGTGCCGCTATTTATTTATTTATTTTTTTTTAATAAGAACTTTTATTTTCCATATGAATCACATTTTAAAAATCTGTTTTAAGGAGTATGTTCAATAAAATAGAAATTTTTCACGAGCCCGAGCCCGAATGCAATTGTGAATTACAGGGCTCGGGCTGAGCTCATCTCATCTCTATGATGCACTGCTCCAAGCCAATGGAAGCGATGCAACTTGCTAAGCATGCGCACATCGAAGAAATATGGGAATATCCAATGAGGAGATCGAGAGTCGAAAGAGCCTCCACAAAGTTTGTAGAATTCCTTTTGATAAGCGTCGAAGTTTGTTACATGTTCTCTCTGTTGTTCTTTCAAGCAGTTTTCTGTTCTCAATTATTTAAAGCAATTGTTTGAATATACAGTAGAAGATCAGTGTGTATACCGCAATTCTCCATAAACTGCATTAACACTGCGGAAGTAAGCAGAGAAAATCACTATGAAATTTCTACAATCTGCATTTTTTAAAATTGCTTTTGTAGTGAATTAACTTTGAGGCATTGGATAAATTCCAACAGCTTGGCAACATGCCAAGCTTTCAAAACAGTTATTCTCCGATGCATGTATTATGCATTATCAGCATAACAGCTGGCTGGCCTGATCGAAGAAGAAGAAAATGTTTACTTTAAAAGAACAGAACCTCTCTCTTTCTCCCTCCTCTGCCATTGACCACCCAAACAATCGTTTATTTATTTAATAATATTCCTCTTTGTAAATTAAAAACATTGATTTGTTTTATGTTAAATCGCACGCTGTTATTTGGCTTCCTAAATCATAGGCGTAGCATCACCCAAAGTTTTTTTTTTTCTTTTTAAGCGTGTGTGTGTGCACGTGGGGAAAACGCACATAGCATAATCTAAAGAAAAAATAACTGTGTTTCTTTTAGCTTTGAAAAAAAAAAAGTTTTAAAATGAATGGTTTTCTAAACAAAGGGGTCAAAAGCTAGGATTTTGCCTTGACTGTAGATTTTGTGAAATTGCTTAAGATCACCCTTTAAATAATGATAACCTCTGTTTCATTATTGAATGTTCAGCATCTAAAATTGCACATAAATGTTTAGGAATTTTAATTTTTAAAGATAATAAAAATTATAATTTAAATAAAAATATTTTAACCCTTTATAAGGCCGTGGTTAGAATATTACCACCTATTGTCTGTTAAATACAGAAATCAGTTATCATTAGTGAATTTTCTGATTTTTGTTCAGTTACATTGGATGTATATTTTTTCCATACATATAGATTCTAAATTATATTTGGCTTATGAACTTTACTTTCATGCATAATTTTAAAGAAACCTCGAATAATTACTCAAAAATTGAGCATAAGAATCATCGCTTTTAATTACATATTTTTGCATTTAATTCTGTGTACAAGCAGCAGATAGTTTTCCGACTTTGATTTTGCGAATAATTAACATATTCTCTTGCAAAATTTCTATGTTTGTTTAATACTTGTTTCTCCAATTTTCACATGGGATATTACAATAGAGGAAAAATATATGGATTAATCCTAAAAGATGGGCCAGAAAAATCCCAAATGCTTTTGACTCACTGCACATAAACTCGCCGTATAAAGGGTTAATGAATAATTGTATCATATATATTGTTGATATAAAATAATTGTAATACATGTATCAAAAATGTGTACCATGTAGGGAATGCAATCCTGCACTGTTTTTCGTCTTTCGGGATTGAGATTTATTAATCCCGCGGGATCACGCAATCCTGCAGGATTGACATTTCATTTAGCTAGACTTCATTTTAACAGAGAAAAGTAGAAAAAAGTAAGATTTTAAACACTATAAACTTTAATAATAATATTTAATCTTATGAGATAATTAATACAATAACTTACAGAAATATGAAAATTATAATCATGATATTCAGAATAATATATACTTAGTTATGTCTTATGTTTGTTGCTAAAAATGAGTAATAGACAGAAATATACAATTTATGGATACATTCATATATTTACGTTATTTTCTTAGATGCTGAAAAAAGAATGTCCAAAATAACAAATCCAATGAGTCATTCCCTAGTCTAGATTAAATTTTGGTAAAATAATTAAAAGTGTGAATTAAAATAATTAAAAACAAAACCTTTTTATAATTAATTCGTGACTGTTCGCTAAAAGATAAAATGAGTATGAGATATTCCAGTGCATTTCTAGATTAGGAAGTTTGCGAAACATTTAGGTTACAATGTTTAGATTTAGATGCTTGATCAAGACTCCCATTGGAAGATAATAGAAAAAAATAGAACTTTAAATTAAAATTTGTAATTACTAATTCGTTTGTTAGATAAGAGACATGAATATGCAAAAATTTTCTGTCTATTGATTGGGAAAGCAGCGTGAAGTTGTAATAAAAATAATTAATTTCTCAGTGTCAATCTCGTGGGATTACGATCTTAATCCCGTGGGACTAGTCCCGCAAACATTTGTTCGGGATCCCACAGGATCCCATTCCCGCGGGATCGGGATTGCATTCCCTAGCACCGCACGCTTGAACTTTGCTTGAGGTCGAAATTACTCTCACGCACTTTTCCTCTTTTTTTCATATTTGTGTATTCTCATCCCTGTGTTTTCCACGCAGAAAGTTTTCTGTTATTGTAACCCTGGTAGTGAAAAAAGAGTGAAATAAGCATCGTGGTTGCCATGTGTGGCAATGTTGCCAAAAAAAAAAATGTTTTAAATTCTTAAAATAAAAATAGAAGAGCAATAATGAATTTTTTATTAGTTTATAAAGGATTGAATGTTTCTGAGGCTAATATGTAAAATTTTTTAGTTTGGCGAAAAATAAAATGGCTAATTTGCAGATTTTGAGAAAGCGAGTTCTAGCAGTTTGCACAATTTTAGGCTTGGCGCAATTTACTGAGAGCTTAAGGAAATAGCATTTTTGAAAACAAGTGTATAGGTGTTATTAGAACACAGCGTTAACTTTTAACTATCCGTGCAGAAATAATGTAGTTATTAAGGGATTTCAAGTGATCTATCTTCAGAATTCTTGCCAAATTGAGTAAATTGATTTCAGTTGGGGGAATTCTGCCAAATTTCAGAAAATTGAAATTTTTGCTTTTAGTACATGGGGGGGGGGGTTAACGATGAATAAAAACGTTATACATTGTTGATAATTTAAAAAATGCTGCAACTTTTACATTAAATGCCTGCTTTACTTTTTGGCAATCGATTCATATAAGTGACAGATATTTCCCATTTTGATTCGAATCATCCCCTGAAAAAAATCATGCAAAATGGTGTATATGGGCATTTTGACGATGCTTAGATTTGGAACTGGATGCTATTTGAGACTGGTATATATGATAACACTTGTTGCATGTCTCCGCTTGCTAGCGGGGGCTACCCCTGCTAAAATATATATATTTTAAAAATTACAAATTAAAAAACAAAATTAGATCTGTTTAATTGTTTAGCTTCTAAAATATACAAGCATTCTTTCACAGTACAAAAAAAAAAAAAAATATATATATATATATATGGCACCATAAAGGGGGAAAAATGGAGGGGGGCAAATTCAAACATTAGTTTACAAATTTTGGGACAATTTAACTTGTTTACTCTTGATTTCGACATCCCCCCCCCCAAAAAAAAAAGATTAGTCAAAGTACTTTATGTATGGACTGATAATCATACAGTTATGTTGTAGTAACTAAAACAAGTATTTTAAACTAGTAAAATATCATGTTACAACATGGCAGGCTGCACAAGCAGCCGTGTTATAATTTTCATTAATAAATATTTCACAAACACATTTTAACCCTTTATGTCTCAAATTATGATATTTTTAGAAAAGTTGTACATTAAATTTTTTTATGTTTAATTTAACTACAGAAAGACGTAAAAACATTTAGATTCATTTTCAATAATTTTTCTTATTGTAATAATATAAAATATTACGCGGGACTTAAAAGTCCCGTCGGAACTTATGTTCATTACATTGTCATAATGAAAAATACGAAATATAAATGAAAGTAATTTATTGGACGATCAATTATGGTATTCATAAAAGCAGTTCTTTTTTTCATTTATACAAAGAAATACTTTGCATAGTGTGCACTGAGAATGGGGTCTTGACTCAATATTTTTAGATGCACAAAATTCACACCTTCCTCTTTTTTTCAGAAATATTGGCCAATGTGCACCTTTGTTCTGTTTCCTTATATCATCAGAAACAGAAAAATTTGCTGTCTTGCACTTTAGTGAGATTGGTAATTCACTAAGATCCCCACCGCACTCGGTCTTGGTCTCCCCCTTTTCTTTGGAGACACTTTTGACATAGTTAGAAGATCTTGTGTTACCCTTCATTTGAACTCTAGAAGGGTTATTTTATCTTTTATTTCACTGTAACAAATATATGAGTTTACCATCACAATTTCTATGCCAAAAAAAAAAAGCGATGCCACCATTTCTATCCTGGAGCTGAATCACATGTTCCGTGGGATCAGCTAAATATGGGGATTGTTGATGTGCAATCTCTTTTGCTCCAATGTTTTTTGGGCGGCTCTTCATTTTCTAAGTCAGCATTTGAATTGTCGCTCTCAGAGTCTGAAATTGGATGATTAATTCCTCCATTCAAATTTTGATTTTTTGCTTTGTTTTCCTGTTCAGGTGAATATATTTCATCTGAACTAGAATCCTCCTCTGATGTTTCAACATTGGATGGCACTTCATCCCATATAGCTTTTATTTGTTCTGTAGTCAAGCCTTTCCGTCGTCTATAAATTGTTCTAAAAATAAATAAATAAAAATCAATTTTGTAAAAAAGGCAGAAAAAAATGAAAATGTTCAATGACAGAACAAACACAGATGTACAAAGAAAGATCGATGCCCGCGCAAAACAATATTCTGCCTCTCCTTCTTTTCCAACTTATGTATACACATAAAAAATAATAATAAATCTTATCATATTTGTAAATTTTGGCGACCTAAAAATTCTAGTTCCAGGGGCTTGTGCCTCTCTCGCTACCTCCCCACCCCTTTTGCACAGTCCTGAAACAAAATCTTAAAAACTGCAATAAAGCATGATGTTTTTACACATTCAAATGTTAAAAACAAATTATAATAAAATGCACTAACTAATATCCATTTGAAAAAAAGATTAGATTTTCATCTGGACCTTTGTGGACCCAACGGGACTTCAAAGTCCCAGAAGAACAATAATGCATAACATTATGAAATTTCCACTCAATTGGTTATGTTTTTAATTAAAATGACGTGAAAGTTCACAAAGAATAAGGGGGGAAAATGCAAAGTACTTACCATTCAATAATCTGCAGATGTCGAACTTGGAATGAAGTAAAAAAAATTAGAGCTGAATTCGAAAGCAGCACAACAGGAACTTGTTCACTAATATCCAATGGAACAAATGCTTTGTACAGTTCTCCAATCTGGTGGTCATTAAATGAAGGTTTAAATAAAAGGACGGAGAAGTCCTGTTGGGATTCATGGGAAAATTTTTCATGTTATTAGATTTTGCATACAGTGGGACTCGTAAGTCCCATCGGGGCATAAAGGGTTAAATGTACGTATTTTAAGTAGACTTAACTTTAATAAGCAATTGCAGAAAATCATAAAAGATTTTAAATAACTAAATTCAATTAAAAAATAATATGTGAAAAAAGGATTAATTTTTAATCATTAGGTATTGGAGATTTCAATAAAGTAATGCTCAATAAAAGATTGTTATTTAGAAAAAGGAAGAAGACTAAAAATTCCTGCTAAGCGGCACTCTGCAGCATGAAATCAACTGTAAATATTAGTCTAACTAGTTATAAATGTGCCCAAAAACTACTGAACAAATGTTGAAATTGTGTGTTAATTTTGAATGATCTATTTCCAGTTTTAAATTTGCTGTTTTTTCAGTTAAAAAAATATATTCCTCTGCTTTATGTATCACTATTACACAAGAATGTTCAAATATAATTTTCCATCCTGTCCCATGCATATTATACATAGCACTTGAGTAGTATATATCCAGATATCTGGTAAAGAAGTCGGATATCCGGTAATTATGATTCAGATATCCAACGGTATTTCGAATATTGTAAAATATACCAGATACTTGCCGGATATTCATTACATCCCTAGTAAAGAAATCCAATTTATTCGAAATCAGTGTCACAAAACAAATTATCCGCAGCACATTAAAAAAAACTTTTTAACAAGTGAAAAAGAAAACTTAATATAATTAACAATGGACAAAAACAAAAATTAACATTCACCGCAGCTATTCCATTTTGCAGAAGCATCACTAACAAATTTTTTTTCAGGTATAACATGAAAGGACAGTAGAACACCTCTTCGACCCAAGGCATTCCCCCCCTTTTGGCAGTTGGTCCTTGTGTAGCTGTGCCTTGATCTGAAAATCAAAATCAAATCAAAACCTCCATAATTTGACACCTCTTTATCTCAAATTTTTACATCTTTTCACGTGATTCAAGATAAACTGCTTCAACTGTAACAATGAAAATGGCAAAATACAGTCGTCCTTTTATCTAATACCAGCTCATTGTTGCAACAGTTAATAAAATATAAATAATGCATTATATAGAACAAACCCCCTCCATATGTGTATGCCAAATGGTTGTAATATAAACATGAAAAATAAACAAAACAAATATAAATTAATTATCCTTTCCAGAACTATGATTTTATATTTACTAAGCCATTCCTCCTCTGAGGAGGTTGTTATACTTTCTGTTGTTTATTTTTCATATTTTTATATGAATTCTTTCAGCAGAAACACATGGAGGAGTTTTGTTTGTATGTTGTGTGTGTAAATATATAATCAACATTTTAAAAAGCAACAACAAAACATGGCTTCAAAAATTGTTTAAGAGAAAAAGCAAAACATTTTTTGTATTGTTATTTACTTGAACGAAATATGTTTAAATGTTTATTTTAAATCATAAAAGGTATGTATAACTTTTATAGGATGCTGCTTTTACGACTGAAGTTCATCACATCAATGGTGAGGGTGAGGATGCTGGTGTTGTATATTGTGAAATGCAAGCCCGTGAAAACAATGGAGAAAGTCACTGTTGGCTTGCATTGTTACGTGCCATGTATCCAGGACATTGTGGTTATAAGTCAGAAACAGAGGGACTATTGAAAAATTTGAGAGAAAGTACAACTAACGAAAAAGTAAATGTCATGTTTTTGCAGTACTTTCACCAACTTTTTATAAATCAGTGAAAAAATTCTAAAACTGCAGTTTCTAAAATTTTTATGCTTATGTAACTTGAAAAACTAAATTTTTCTAAACTATTAAACAAGGTTAAGTAAGGAATTTAAGCTTTCAAGAATGCCTTTTCTTAGCTTTAAAAAAAAGTTGCGAAACAAAAGAAATTACATGAGGAATATGTATATACAGGGTGTCCCAAAAAGGTGGTAACTGTCTTTAATTCTTTATTTATTAAAGATAAGTAGGCAGCGTAAATTGAAAAAATGTTCAAAGTAAGGTTGTAAATAAGACTCCATTAAGAAAAATTTCCTCTTGTTAATTTTCAAAAAGTTACTTTTTTAATTTGTATATGACCCCCATACAAAATAATAGCCAATTAGTAAAATGTGCCCCATACGCTAATGAGGTGACCTGCAAAATTTGAGAACTATACCTTAAAAAGTGTCAGAGATATGAAGATAAACCATTTTTCAATGGGTCTTGAAAGGAAAAAATCACATCAAATGATTGCATTTCAGGGGTCATACAGAAATTATGAAAGAAAATCTTTTTTCCACTCTAGCAATAAGTGTTAATATTCAAAATCATGTATAGTCCCCAATCATCTTTACAAGATATCTCTTTCAGAGATATCAGACGTTGTATGATGAAAGGCTTATCAGACGTTGTATGATTGATAGGCTCAAATTTGATACATCTTCTCATTAGTGTATGGGGCACACTTTACTAACTGGGAATGTTTTTGTATAGGGATCGTATACAAATAAAAAAGTTGTAACTTTTTGAAAATTGACGAGAGGAATATTTTCTCAAGTCTTATTTCCGACCTTATTTTGAACATTTTTTCAATTTACACTGCCCACTTATCTGTAATAGATAAAAAAGCCTGTTACCACCTTTTTGAGACACCCTATATGTATGATTCCTTGATTCGTAAGTTTAGCCATTTTACAATAATATATATATATATATATATATATATATATACTAGGGGCCAAGGCCCCCAGACTCACTACGCTCGCTTTTCGTATGAGGCATTTGGCCCCTAATCAGGTTTATTCGTAAAAAAGACATAATTTCAACAGACAAAACCCGAAGATTGGATCAGATAGAATGTTACTGAGCTACACATTGCTTGGTTCTTGCATCGAAGATATTTTGTTATGGGAATCCGTGTTGTACGGGTCCTGAGCTATACTCCACCTGGAGTGCGGACTCCGCTTATAATCGCTGGAAAAATTATTTGCACTCCTCAGAAACACAATGATATTTAATGTTGCCATTCAAAAGTTATATTAATTAGGAGCTAAAGCGTAATAAAATCAGAACATCTGTTTCAGCAGTATTTTTAATAATGTAAAACCTATTGGACACCCTCCGAATTTGCCACCCATGGCGATTTTTCATTATTTGGCGACTTGCATGTGTAAAGTTAATAAAAGCTATGGAACAGATAGAATAGCCTGCCACCAATGGAGAGTTTTCATTATTTGGCGATTTACACATGCTCACAACCTATATTTACTGTTCATTTAAGGTTACCGGAAAACCGTTATCCATATTTTCATTTACATAATCGTTTGCAGATTGGCATACTTAACACCACAAATTATACCATCTCGTCGCATGTCCAAAGTGTACTATAACTGCTATAATGGCATAGTTAACGCCGCCAAATATTTCTACTGGTAGCAAGTAATCCAGCTGGACCAAACCAGCTTTAAAATAATCTGCATTTTAATTATTTTTCATTTTCAAGATATTAGTTATTCTGCTTTGGAAAAACGAATAATCACTAATTCTAAACTCCTGTTGTCTAAGCGAACTTACTATTTGAAAATTGTCAACTTTGTGTAACACATTTTGAGTTACTTATTTCATATAGTTTTTAGTTTGGCGTAAAATGGGCGTAATTCTAACTCATGTTTGTAAATTTCACACGATTCTAGATACTTGGAAACGCTTTGTTGCAAAGGAATGAATGATTTTATGCCAAATCTGGCAACCATTCGGTTTATTTTTTCAGTTTTTTATTAATATCTTCTAAAATAATTCGATTTTCGAAATTTAAATCAGCTTAGCAGGTTCCTCGGAATTTTTTGAATCTGTGGGCACCTTTGTCAAAACTCAAATCCCTAGGGTTTAGGAGGAATTAGGTCAACAAGCTTTGACAGCAACAGCGGCCTTTACTTTTTTTTAGAATAGAGGGATATTGATTCTTAAGAGCAGATCATTTAAATGATTAAATATTGGAATATTTATCTAGAAGTTATAAAAGCTTAATAAATATTAAAATGAAATACAGAGGATTTCTATATTTACAAAGTAAATACCTATTTCCCCCAGAAGAAATATATTTTGACTGCTGCCACAGTCTCTTCAGTTTCGTATGACACTCTTCGGCACTGGTGTCATACCTCGTCAGTCTCTCTCCTCCAGTGGAATCTTCTGCTGTATGACGCCACCATATGTGTCGTCAATACCTTCATATGCCATGCCGTTGATGCTGCTCTCCTTTGTAGTTGATATTTCTAATGATTCACGGATCTTAGCATATGATCTGTTGTTGAAATTTGCTATTTCATTGATTCCTTCAAAATCTATTGCAATTGATTATTGTTAAGTGTGATAAGGCGGTGCTCTGTTTACTAAATTTAATGCCGTTAATATGTTTATTTTTACGGTCTTTAATTTTTCTTTTAGTTAACTAATTTGTATTCCCTTAGTATTTGTTTCATTACAAGTTAAGTTAATTTTGTAAATTCTGGCAGTTTCAATAAGGTTTAATCCAGTATTTTTCTGATCTTACACATTGGAATATAGTTTGGTTAAGTTTAATTACGATTCTTATATTTTTCTTTATTGCAGAATCCGAAATTTTATTGCAGATGCCTCTGCAAAATGGAATAGCTGTGGGGAATTTCAATGTTGGTTTTTGTCCATTATTAATTATGTTAAGTTTTCTTTTTCGCTCATTAAAAAATTTTTTAAAAATGTCCTGTGGATAATTTGCTACCTGACACTGATTTCGAATAAATTGGATTTCTTTATTTAATAAATCTGCATTAGAACATACCAACAGTGCATGAATGATCTATGAACAAATAGCGGCGATTTTATAGTTAAAGGGACCTTTAGCTATAAAATCGACGCTATTCAATCATATATCGATCGCACACTGTTGGTATGTCCTAATGCAGTTTTATTAAATAAAGAAATCCAATTTATTCAAAATGAATATCACTTAGCAAATTATCAATTAGGCATTAAAAAAAAACTTTTTAATGAGCGAAAAGGAAGCTTAACACATGCAGAGGCATTGCTTACAAAATTTAGATTTCTGCAATAAAGACAAATATAAGAATCCCAGTTAAACCTAACCAAACTATATTCCAGGGTGTGAGATCTGAAAGAGACAAGATTAATCCTATTGAAAAAACTGGAATTTATAAAATTAATGTAACTCGTAATGAAACTAATACTAAGGTATGCTATATAAGGGTAACGAAAAGAAAAATTAAAGACTGCAAAAATGAACATATCAGCGAGATTAAATTTAATAGACAGAGCACCGCCTTATCCCACTTAGCAATAAAAGAACTGATTACAATAGATTTCGAAGGAATCAAGAAAATAACAAATTTCAACAATCAGTCATATTCTTATAACTTTGAATCATTAGGAATATCAACTACAGTGGGCAACAGCATCAACGACATGGCGCACACAGTCATTGAAACAAAGTGTAAAATGTTAGTTTGTTTATTGGTCTTGTAGCTCCGAGATGGGTGATCGTAGGCCTACAAACTTTTGGAATTTGCTAGGATGGGTCCCGACATACCTTGAAGTGATTTTTTCAAAATTCGAATTAGAATGAGGTTTTCTCGAAATTTTGTCATTTATCACAATTATACATTTATCACATTATATTATATTTGAAGCCAAAATGTGCCAAACACTTTGCAAGTGAAAGTGACGTCCTTTTTATGAGTGCAAACTTTCATTATAAAAATTTTAGTATTAATTTCTGCATAATATATTAAAGATTATACCATAGGGGAAACAATAAGCTTCTATATTATCCGATGGAGTGACAAGTGAATTATGTGAGATTCATTATTTATTTGCCTTCAGGCATTAAAATTATTGATCTCAAGTGAGATTATCATCATTTCAATGTTAGGGGATTCAATCATAAATGATATGAGTGTCATTTTGATGTCACAAGTTTAAAAATGCATTAGTCATCCTAATTAGGTTAACAAGCTGTGGCAAAAAATTGCACCATGAGCAAAATAATAAACTTCCAGATTATCATATGCTGTAGAAAAGTAAATTAATGTGATTTTTTCCACCCTCTTCCTTCAGTAATTCATGTTAGATATCGTAACAGAGAATGATGTCATTTTGATGCCATAAGCTTAAAATGAGTTTAACCTAAGCTTAAAATGAAATTTAACCTAATTAAGATTAAAAGGCTTTATCATAAAAATTTACTATTATGAAAATTCAAAGCATTTTGTAAAATTCGCGAGCTACCCTTGCCAATTTTTGAGCACTATGATTTTTCAGCAACCATAATAACGAAAGGAATCTTGCATTTTTTTTTTTAAATCGTAGGAAATTCAAGAGACCCCACAATGTTGAAAATACAGTAGACCCCCTATAACACAGTAGGTACGCTCCATGTCTTAGGAATCTGTGTTCTATTGGGCCTGAGCTATACTCTACATGGAAAGTAAACTGCACTGTATAATCGCAGCAAAACTTATTCGCACTCTTTGGAAACAATGATGTTTAGTGTTAGCACTCAAGTTATATTAATTAGAGGAGCTAAAGGATAATAAACTCAGAACATGTGTTCCATTTTAGTATGCTGTGCAAGACTTTTAGTACGTTATAAGAACACAATCACAATGTTTTTGCCATGTTCTACGAATCAGTGTTCTATGGACCTGTGTTATAGGGAGTCTACTATACTAATTAACACATAATGCATAGTATTTATTATCGATTTGACGTTGGTTGTCGTATTTATTCCCAAAAATTGTGCAAAACATCTCCAGGGTTTGACAACTTTTGGTGGTACATATGAGCACCATTGTATATATTAGGTATACCTTTTTTTTTTGGGCTGAATTCTAGCAACTTAACAAGCTCTTGTACAAAAGTTATATCATTAGCAAAATAGCTCCGAAAAATGTTTGAAATGATATTAGCTAGGAATAACCCTAACATCTCAAATTAACTTTAATAAGCTCTGTTGAAAATGAGAACAAAATGAGTAAAATAATTATGAAAGAAAACGGTTGCCCATATCATGTAGTGCCTAAGGCATTAATAGAATAGCTTGAACCTAAAAAACAGTATGATTTTGCTCCAAACCGTCAAGCTTTTGTTTTTCTGATCATGAATGATACTGACAAAGCTTTTGTTTCATGATATGACAATGATCTCAGGTTGGTACTCATGGTAACTTTACAAGTAACTAATGAGTATCTTTACTTCAAGAGTAAAAAAATTTTGCCTTAGATTGCACATCACTGGAATGAATTCGAATTACACATGTAAGAAAAATTTTCGTTCCCCACCATGCAAAGAATGGGCACACAGCTTGTCAACTATAAAAATATGTGTAATATTTTTTTTTAACCATGTTTAAAAAAAAAAAAAAAAAAAAAAAAAAAAAAACTACGATTTAAACTGCCATGTATTGAAAACTTGCCAATCCTATTATTGAATAACATTTCTTAATCTAAATTTTGTCACATCTTAAAATGTTTGTAATGTTCCTAATCTGATTCAAAAATATATTTCAGGTCCGTGCATATCACAAAGAATTTTACAGACCAGAGAATTTGTGTTGTATTATTACAGGACAAATTAAGGCACAAGACATTTTTGAAGCACTAATTCCTGTTGAAGAAAGAATTTTTCTAGAGGTATTTTAGAACTCTCTTCTTTCATTTTGAAGCTGATTTTTTGTGTTCTCATGACAGTTAGCATTTTACTCTTAAAAGCATTCATAATAATGTGGATACTAATAACTAAGAGAAAGTATCCAAATGGAAATTCATACACTGTTAAAAATAAAACATAAACTATATATATATATATATATATATATATATATATATATATATATATATATAACTAACAAGTAAAACACAAAACATACTACAAATAAGACATATCTCGCATAAAAGTAACAGCTATTATCAAGAATTAGAAACCAGATTTTGAATCCAAATAAAGTGCAAGAAATATTGTGATAGTATAATGGAACGGAAATTATAACCACTGTCACCATCTTCAGTGGCCACAAACAGTGGATTATAATTTACAGTAAACCAAATAGTAGGGAAGTTGGAGTGTATAGGCTGATTAATTTTATTTTTTACCAACTATGCGAGAAATTCCAGAGCTGGGAATCGAACCCAGGACTGCCGCATAACGCGCGGGTGCTCTACCACTGAGCTACTCTGGGACGATTCCCAGATGAAATTTCTCGCATTAGAGCCGTTGGCATTTATCATCTTCCTCTGCAAACCACAGATAGAACAGATGAAACAATTAATTTGCGACAACTCCATTACGCCGCGGATGCCAACTAAATGCCAACGGCTCTAATGCGAGAAATTTCATCTGGGAATCGTCCCAGAGTAGCTCAGTGGTAGAGCACCCGCGCGTTATGCGGCAGTCCTGGGTTCGATTCCCAGCTCTGGAATTTCTCGCATAGTTGGTAAAAAATAAAATTAATCAGCCTATACACTCCAACTTGCCTAATAACTTGAAAGGTTGATGGGATCACTTTCTAAAAATGTACAAATAGTAGGGTTTCGGTTGTGTGGCATATCAGAAGAGATATTAACTCCACACATCTGGGCCCTACCCTACTATATAAAGGAAAGAAGAAATCAAAAAGATAACAAAAATTAGAAAGATAATTTTACATACCATACCTTGAGCACATGGAAATTTTATTTTGAACAGTTGATATGTGTTGCCAATGCTAAGAATTGTAAAAAGTGAAAAATGGTGTTGCCACTAAATAAAAGTGTAAAAGTGGAAAGAAGAAAGTTTAGGAGTTGCCAAATACTAATAGGTAATATTATTAAATTTTAAGAATATCCAGGTATATTAATATAATAAATATATATTGAATAATAATAAATTTAAAAGATTGAATAAAATAAATATTATAGCAAAATTAAATATAACATATTGTTTAAAAAATATAATGATTATTATTATTGACTAAGTATGTATAATAAGTTATTGTATGACAGAAGATTAATCTAGTAAATAAGAAAAAAATAATGTTTAGAACAGAATAATCACAATATAGGAACCCCGTTTTTTTTTTTTTTTTAAATTCCTCCAGATATATATATGCATGCATAAACACATCCAAATTGTTTTTAAACATATTACTCTTTTTTTTTTTTTTTTTTTTTTTATAAGAGAAAAACTTCCTCCGCCCGACCCGTGGCCCGGCGTTGCCCGTGCAATGAATGAGAAATGCCATTTACCTTAAATATAGATTGTAAAGGGAAGGAATGTGAATCCTCCCGCTGGAATGATAAAAAAAGGACACGGGATTTCCCGCTGCAAAAAAAAAAAAAAAAAAAAAAAAAAAAAGAACATGGCACCTAATAAAATACAGAGGTTGCCAGGAATTGGACTTGGCTAGGCTGGAATGTGAATTCTCCCACTGCAATGATAAAAAAAAAGGACATGGGACTTCCCGCTGCAATAATAATAAAAAAAAAGGACATGGGTCTTCCCCTGCAAAATAGAAAAAAAAAAAAAAAAAAAAAAAAAAAGAACAAAGCACCCGATGGCTCCGGGAACTGGACGTATCTAGATTTCTCCTCTTCTACCTGTCTGTGTTCTAACAATCATTTTTCAGAGATCGAATTTTGTTGTTTCTCTGAGTAGAAGGCACTTTTAGTAGTTTTATTTTATTTTATTTATTCAGTTTTTTTCTGAAATAAATAAACTAAACGGAAACTTTCAGGGTAAAAGTACAAATCTTTAAATTTGGGGACTTTTGGCGTCCCCAACAAGTCAAAGTATTTTTGATGACAAATTGAAAAAACGATCTATATTTGGGGACTGTCCTCTAATTTCGAGGACGTATGGCAGGGGCGTAGCCAGGGGGGGGATATCGGGATATATCCCCCCCCCAAATTTTTGGATTAGTGATGAAATTCCGTCTATTTATACACATATAAGTTCATATCCCCCCCCCCCCCCCCCAAAAAATTTTCCTGGCTACGTGCCTGACGTATGGCCACCTTAATCTCCACCTCTATCCCCCTGTCTCTTTCAGGACGCCAGATAAAATTCCTCCCTCCCTCAAAGCGTGCTCACAGTTGAAGCGACCTTGTAAACCAGAGGGGGAAGTTTTCGACTTTCATTTTGCGGAATTTGCAGTCCACAGAAAATTTTAACCTGCGATCTTTTCAGAAAAAATATCATATAAAAAAAACTAATAAAGATTTCTGCACGGTTGAAAATTTAAAGGAGGGAGAAATAAATGTTTAATAAGTGATAGGAAGATGGGAAAGTTTTTGCCCGTTAGGTTTTTGGATGAGACAGTTTAAAAATAGCATATTTTTAAAAGCCGTACATTTTCTTCGAAACAGGACTTTCTTTAAAAAATTCCCAAAAATCGGCAAATGTAAGTACGATTTTGTAACAAATTGTATTTGAAAAAGAAAACTATGTAGTTTCCGATGATATAAAAAATATAGTATTTGGACAGAAATTTAGCTCGCGATAACGTAAAATGCGAGAAAAATGGCCAAGAACCTTACAAAACATAAAATAACTCAAAAACTATTAATCCGATTAATTTCATTTTTACGGCATTAGCTTTCTCTTGTCCTATTTAGTCAGCGTGCCAAATTTGGTCCAGATCCGTCGAAATGTCTGGACGTGTATAGCGAACAAACAAACAAACTCTTCTCTTTTATATATATAGATATTAGTTAATTATTGTAATGAAGCCTGTTACAGACTATTAACCTGTTTGCATCATAAAAGATTATGAAAGGAAGGCCTTTATCACCAACTTTCATTGTATCAGACCAACTAAGTTTAACATATGCATATGGGTCTGGTGAGAGTGACTAGGAAATTTGAGCATGTATATATGCTCTGGTGATAGTGACCTGAAAAACAGAAGAATTAATTCTAGAACATGGTTTCTCAAACTTTTTTTTTCTTCTGATTGAACACTTTGATAGTCTTGGTGAAGCAAAGTGAATTTTAGAGTAAAGCAAAAAAGTATTTCTTTTTCATGGAGCATTTGCTATCTTCACAAGGAACACTTAGTGCTTCACAGAGTACAGTTTGGGTAAATAAATTATTAGAACTTTGTAAAGAACACATAAATGCTACTTATTGCATGGGACACATTTTTTGAATGAAAAAACTTTTTCCTTCTTTAGCAGTTGTCAATACATATGTGAATTCACATAGCATACCTGCCAACTCTACTGGATTTTTCGGGGGACTCCTGAATTTTGGTCACTTTTCCTGATCTCCTGATTACCAGTTCCTTTACAGATGGAAAAATTCCCTTTACAGAGAATGCAACAGGGAATTAGCAGTCAAGCTCATTCGCCTTATTCCCTTTCCTCTTTAGGGAATTTTTTTTCTTCCTTCTGTGTTCTGGCAGTGGCTCCAGATAAGAAACTGCAATACGATTGGCCGAAGACGATGTAAATTCTAGCGATATCAACTTTAACCCCTGTAATCGGGATTTCTTGCATTTCATGTGATGGCTAATATGATCTTTTGTTTTCTTGTATGTTGGCGAATGCAGCCGCTGTATTAGAAGAAACTTCTTCAATGAATTTTAGCAATGCTACAATCTTATCTGTGTCATATCATATCGTGTGTTTAGTGAATGTTTTGCAGACTGGTATATTAATTGCATTAATTTTTTTTATGCTGTTTTGAACTTCGTGACAATATCAGCTAAAAAGCTAAAGATGTACTTTCAGATGTTTAAACCTGTGTAAATGGATGAATTTTTGTTTATGAAAGCATCTAACAAAAGTGAAAAACATGTATTTTGTGTAATACCCCAAAATCTCAATCCTCGAATATGAATCCTTGCGCTGCAATGATATTTCAGTATCTCACATGCCAGGAAAGGAGATATAGTAATGCATGCAAAAAGTAAAAAACACGCTGAGTATGCAAAAGTTAAGGAGTCTAATAACAAAATTGGTCAATATTTATTGAACAATTCAGATTCAAATGTCATCCGTGTTGAGTGCACAGTCACTTCATTTTTATTTGAACATAACTTCAGCTGTGCAGATCACATTGGGCCGCTTCTAAGAAAACTGTTTGCAGGCAGTGAAGTTGCCGAAGAATGCAGCTGTACTCAGACAAAGACCGCAGCTATTGTAGGACACTTTGCCTCTGAGTCAAAAGAAAAATTGGTGAGTGTTCTTAAGAAACAACCTTTTTGTGTTGCTACTGATGGGAGTAATGACAGTGACTATAACTTTTACCCCATCATAGTCACATATTTCATTGAAGAAGCTCAAGCCATGAAAAATGGTCTTTTAGTGGTTCCTGTTTTCAAAAAAGTTTCCACAGGTGTTAACATTGCTTGCTTTCTCTTACAAATGCTAGAGAAATTTAGTATCCCATTCACTAACTGCATTGGGCTTGTTGCTGATAATGCTCCCGTGATCATTGGCCAAAAGTCAGGTGTTGCTGCTATTTTAAAGCAGAGACAAAAAGATATGATAGTCATCAGGTGTCCCTGCCACCTCTTAAATTTAGCAGCTGAAAAGGCTGCTGCATATCTGTCCTTGAATGTAGATGAACTTTTAATAGATATTTTTTACTATTTGCAGAAGAGTGCTAAGAGAAAGCTTAAAGTGTTTCAAGAACTTCATAATTCAGAAACAAAAAAATCTTGAATCATGTCTTGAGTAGATGGCTGTTTCTTGGGAAGTTCATAACAAGATTGCTATCTCAATGGGATCCACTAGTTAGTTTCTTTAAAGAATTACCTAAAAAGAGAGATTCAAGAAATTCAGAATCTTACTCCATACCCAGAAAAAAAGATGATCCTTCTAGTGTTAAAGATATAAAACTAGATAGAGAGTGTTAAAGGTTAAAAATGTAAAATTGAAGCATGCTCTTCAAAATCTTCCAGTGTGCCTGTGAAAAAAAAAAAAAAAAAGTTTCCCTAATAAATCCCAACTTATCTATTACTCGGGAAGAAAGGCTGTTCTATTTATTAATGAGTGATTTAAACAAAGCCTTTTGCCTCTTTTTATCCTACATTATTACTTATAAGGTTAACAGTGCTCTGCAGTCTGAAACTCCTCTCATGCATAAACTAAAGCGCATGTTATTAGATTTTTTTTAAGCAGATATTATCGCAGTTTGTAAAACCAAATGTTGTTGGATTGAGTGAATGTCTTATCTGTTAAATATCATCTTTTGGACAACCAGAAGGGTGATAAAGATTTGTTAATTCGTAGTGACACAACTGTTGTTGTGAAAACTTTAAACTGTGATGATAACTATATTTTCTTTTAAAATGTTAGAGACTTTTATGTGAAAGCATGTGATTATATGTTTCATAAATTTTCCTTTAATGATCCAATTTTGAAACATGCTGAAGTTTGCAACATTAATAATTTGCAAAAAGCATCTTTTTTTGATGTTAGGTTCCTTTTGGAAGCTCTGTCAAGCAATGCTGATTCATTCGAATCTGAATTTTCAGAATTGCAAGTATCAAAACTTTCAGAAGAAATACTGCTTGCTGATAGAATCGAAATGCAATGGGTATTGATAAGTAATATTAAAAATGAATTGGTAGAGTACCCCTTTAAATACATTGCATACATTATGTTGTTTATCTTATCAATCTCACAGTAGTGCTAAATGCAAATGAATGTTCAGGCAGATAAACAGAAAACTGAATTTAGAAATAGTATGTCAAGTGACACCTTAGAAGGTGTATTTATTACAAAGCAAATATGACAAATAAGTGTTATGATCAGCAATTTTATGAAAAATTTTTAAGTAAAGCAAAATCATGTAGATATGTAAGAAATAATTGATTATTTATTTAAACTATTTTTGCTGTGTTACTTTATTGCTGGTAAGTAATGTTGTTTTTAAGTTATTTTCCTTGTATAAGAATAGTATATATATATAAAAAAAAAAAATATGTTGACAGGTATGACATGGACAACTGTTGAAGAAGAACAAACATTTTTTTGCCCAAAACACATGTCCTGTGCGATAAGTAGCTTTTATGTGTGTTTTTTGCATTTAATTATTGTTTTAAATGGCATTTTCTTTTGAGTGTTTTTTGTTACAGTTTGAGAAACCCTGTTTTAGCTGCTGTTAATTCCTGCTACGTATGCGTAGCTCAGCATTACCAGTACAATGGAAGAAAAATGCCCATTTACCTAAAATATTAATTGTAAAGGGAAATAATTTAAATCCTCCTGCTGCAAAAAAATCCCAAAAACACGGCACCTGATAGCCTACAGAGGTTACTGGGAATTGGACGTGGCTAGCCTGGAATGTGAATCCTTGCATGATCCTCCTTATGATATTTCTTTGGTTAATTTTTGAAGTAGAATTAACATTATAAATCTCAAGTAATGTTTTACTAAGTTTATAACACACATCGCAATTAAGAAAAGTATTGATCAAGTGTACATTTTATGCTGAAAAGATATGAATTAGAAATTTCAGGCTTTATGACTTTTAAAAGCAGATCTCAGATTTTTTAAGTTTGGAAACTTGACACGTCTGAATTATGGAATAAAAAGTAATTTTTAAAATAATTTTACTCCCCTCTCCCACCCTCTTCTATTCTTTCAAAGATGGGAGGATATGACTTGAAATGAATTTTAATAGTAAAATAAAGCATGCTTATATTTGTCTTTTAATGTAATATTTAATGCATGTAGGGTAAAAGAACAAAATTCATAAGACCATGGCAAACTCCTGTTCCACCATTAGTGGAATCTGTTACTGTTGAAGTGGAATATCCAGCTGATGAAGAGGAATATGGTATGATAATGGCTGCCTTTCATGGACCATTGTGTAATGTAAGTTTTTTTTTTTTTTTTTTAAGTTTAAAAGCTTAAATTGTTATTGATTAGGCCTGTTGGTTCTAACAAGCTTCTAATACTTAACCATACACATGAAAATATTACTAAAAAAATTTATCGATATTTCTTTTTATACATATTTGGGTTTTGTTTCTTCTAACAAATTAGTCAATAGTTACCTATGTAAATATTAATGAAAAAACATTAAATAATGGTGTATAATTTGAAATTTACGAATGTAGGTATGTAAAATAACTGAGAGAAGTTCAAATAATCTTTGTAGCAAAACATAAGAGTTAGGTTTTTTTTTTAATATGGAGATTTAACTGTAAAAAAAAAAAAAAAAAAAAAAACTTTCCTAGGTGTAGATTGAGCTTTCTCTTTTTATCATGAACACATGTAAAATTAAAATAATAAAAGCATTAGGTTCTAAAAACTCTTTAAAAAGTTTAGGAACAAGACAACTTAAGAAACTTGAGAAATTTGATAATAGACAACCAGAAAAATTAAGTACACCGCTGCTATTCCATACTGCAGAGGATCAAAAATAAAAATAGCTCAAGCCGCCAATAAAAAAGGAATTGAAATACCATCCAAACCAAGTATGATTATATTCAAAAGAATCAGACTTAAGATTTAATTAATACAGAAAAAAAACCAGGCATTTACAAATTTTTTGTAAATTTCTTCGATATATTCACTTTGATGAATAAAAAGATCTTCCGGACTTTCTTCAAACCTTACTCCTAACAACTTTCTAGTTTTTCCTAATATTTTAACGTCGAACTTATCTTTTATATTCTTGACTACTGTGTCAATTAACGAAATAGTCTTTGCGAATATGACAATGTCATCAACGTAAAGAAATAGAAGCACCCCGTTCTTGTAGGTATACGTACAGTTGCACCAGGATATTTTCTCAAAGCCCATACTTTCCAGGGTATTGTTCATTTTTAAGTACCACTCGCGTCCACTCTGGTGAAGACCGTAGATTGCTCTTTTGAGCAAACACACATCTCTTGGCTTACTTTTATCTTTGAAACCAGGCAGTTGGTACATATAAATCTTTTCTTTAATGGGTGCGTATAGGTAAGCTCCTTTAATATCCAGCTGCACGTGTGACCAGTGGAGATGGCAAACTAAAATCGAAAAAAACAGTCTGATGATTCCGAAATTGACGACCGGGCTGAAAACTTCGTCGTAGGAAATTCCCTTTTCCTGACTAAAACCCTGCGCTACAAGCCTTGCTTTGTAGCTCACTACATTACCCTGCTCGTCAGTTTTGGTTGTAAAAACCCTTTTATTTCCCAGGACGTTAGTATTGGGTGGTCTTGGTTTTAATTCCCAGACGTGTCTCTTATTCATCACTTTTATTTCTTCTTCCATTGCCTTGATCCACTGTTTCTTAAAAGGGGATTCGCAAGCTTCCTTGTATGTCCTGGGTATCTCCCCTAGTCATGCCGTCATTTGGTTATTTTCAGTACTTGGGCTTTTGACTATTCCTGAGTATTTGTTTCTTCCACTGAATGTAAAAAGCGCTTTGTCGAACTTAATTTTGTGCTTCTTGCAATATCTTTCAACATCGTTATTTGACCGCAATCTCATTCTATCTTTGCCTTCTACATTATAGTATATGTCTCTCCTCGATCCATCCTTCCTTGGGACAGCTGTTCTCACCCACGTTACTTACTTTAATTCACTGTGCTTGTCAGTATTTTCATCGGATTCTTCTGAACTGGATTTATCGGATTCGTCTGAGCTAGGCCTGTTGGATTCTTCCTCACTCAAAGTTTCTTCATCTGGAGTTAATCGAACTTCAAAAACTTGACTTGCTCTCTCGGGTATAGGGTCCAGTTCGCTTCTACTTTCTCTCAATTCTTTTCTACTAGCTATGTCTTCATTAAATGATACATTTATAATTTCGACGATTCTTTGTTCAGCAGGCATCCATACTCGATAACCTCTCGTTTGCATGGCATAACCAACCATTACTCCCACTTTAGTTCTGGGTTCCAGTTTGTTTCTTAGCTGATAAGGTATGCCCACAAATGCTTTCGCTCCGAATACCTTAAGATGTTTAACCGACGGTTTCCGTCTGCAAAATTTTTCAAATGGAGTTTTATCCTGGCCTTCTTTACATACCCGATTCCATACGTAAGACAAGCATAAAACAGCTTCAGCCCAAAATGAGCTGCTGAGTCCACTTTCGTTCAGCATTACCTTAGCTGCGTCTAATGCCGTGTAGTTATATCTCTCACTGAAGCCATTTTGTTCAGGAGAGTAGGGGTTCGTTCGTTCTATTCCTATGCCTTGCTCTTCTAGGTAATCTTTAAATTTCTTATTGGCGAATTCCTTGCCGTTGTCGCTTTGTACACTACTTATTTTCAAATTTAAGAATCTTTCCACTCGCTTTTGGTACTTTACAAATACGGTGAATGCTTCGTCCTTGTTCTTTAGTGGGTAAACGGTAACTTTTCTACTGAAATCGTCGATTAAAACGAAAAAGTACTTGTACCCTCCTATGACTACACATGGTAAAGGCCCACACAAGTCCATATGGATTAACTCAAGCGGTCTTTTAGATCTTACTTTTGAAATCGGTTTAAATGATTTTCTTCTGGACTTTGAAACTTTACAGTCTTCACAATAGACGTCCTCATTTCTTAACTTCGGTATTCCATTTACTGAATTGTTGTTTGCTGTTCCTTTCATGTACTTAAAGTTGACATGACAAAATCTTCTGTGCCATATTTGATTGTCATTTTTCGAAGTCACATAGGCACTGTACTCTTCATTTTTCTCGTTATAACCTTTAGGTTTGCAACAGTAAAGTCCCTCTTTCTTTTTCGCTATGATTAGTTTTTTCTTGCTTTTTGAGAAAAGTTCTACTTTATTATTCTTTCCTATAAATGTAGCACCTCCTTCATCCAATTTTAATCCTGCTATTAAATTTCGTCGTAGGTTAGGTGAGTACATCACATTTTTCAACTCTACGTACTGAGGCTTTCCGTCAGTCATGAAGGTCATCTTTACTCTTCCTTCACCTTCAATTGGACACGTAACTCCTGATACTGCTACAGACATATTTTCCCCCGTCTTAGGTGTAAATTCGCAGAATAGCTTTCTATTCTTGCAAAAATGATTGGTGGCTGCTGTATCCAGTGCCCATTCTTCGTCACTAACATTTTGTTCGCTTACATAAACTTCAGAAATATAGCTCGATTCCTTACCTCCAATCTTATTTGGTGCTGATTTTTGCGCTCTTCCATGTCTTCCCACTTTCCTCGTGATAGTTTGGTAACAACTAGATGCAAAATGGCCGATTTTACCACATCGGCTACATCTTCTAACTTCTTTTAATTCTTGTTGGACATATCTAGGCTCCTTCAATTTTCTACTTTCCATAGCTACCATACCTTGATCTTCTTTACTTTGACGAAGTCTGGCCTCTTCAGATACCAACTCTTCTAGCACCTTGTCGAATTTGAACTTCTCATCATCCCATCTGTAAATTAACTGAACTATGCCTGTAAATTCTTTAGGTAGGAATCGTGTAAGCTGAAAAGTTTGATAGAGCTCTTCAATAGGATGACCAGCTTCTCTCATTTGACTGATTATTTTCTTCAGTCTTGCAGCATAAAGACCTACGCTTTCATCTTCTAAAATTCTTGTTCCAAAGAATTCATCCAGCAATCCAATAATACGAGCTCTTGAATCCGGTCTAAAATGAGTTTTAAGTTATTTCCAGGATTCTTTCGCATCACTTGTCTCAGAGATCAACGCTCGATGTTCTGCTTCAAGACTGAGATAAATTGTCGCATATGCCTTGTCTTTACGAGCAAGATAGTCCCTCTTCTCTTTAGAGGTTGCCTTTTCGTCTAGTGGTGTTTCTGTGCCTTCAACGAAACGCCAGCAATTCCTTTCGAGTAGCAGGACTTTTACATCTTCGCACCATGTGCCGTAGTTTTGGCTGTTCAACTTATTTATAGATTCCATTTTCAAATTACAGTTGTTCTATTACCAGGCTCCCCGTCGCATCAATCCTTCAGCACCTTCCCTCTGCATAACCAGCTTTCCTTAAAATCTTCGGGCGCTCGGGCCCATGACCGATGTTGGGAACCTTTGACAGTTTCCTGCAGTGTTTGGCAGTAGTATTGCAGAGTCTATATAGATTGGACTTCCATTAAAACCAAAATTCTTTATTTACAGAAGACAAGCATAATCTCAGCTTCTTGCTGAATATACAAAATTGTAATATAACTGCAAATTCAAAATCATAAACTTTAACATGCTTGGAAAGCAGATGTGATTCTATACATCCTCACCTTAGCTCGAGAGAAGAAACGCTTATATACATAATTTTAAAGCGGTTACCCAACAGTTAAGCTACTTGTTATGCATTTACTTAAGGAATGAACATTAAACAAATTTCTTACAGGTGGATTTTCCTATCCGTTGCTAGAGACTGTTGCTAAGTATTGCTTTTCGCAAATACTCAGAAGTGTTGGGCAAATTTCGTATATTAAAGCAATCAGTCTCCCCGAGCCGCTCTTTGTTGCTCCAGGCATAAACACGCCGAATAGAGTCTAGGAGGAAAAGCGGGAAACCAGTTAGCTTTTATATGAATGCGTAACAGTATTAAATGCAATTATAAATTTAGCACTTACTTCAACTTTTTTTGAACTTTAGAAAGTACCCATCTTACCCCTTTGCAGAGTAGAATTGTCCCTGAATGATATTTCGTAGGTCTCTCCTCCCATTCTCTGTTGGTCTTTTGCCTTTCGGAAATGGGCAGTGATTGTATTTAGTTATTAGTTTCCTTTTTTTTTTTTGTTGTTGTTCTTTTTGTCACAAGTTACTTATTTGCTAAGATCAGTGGAAAGAAAAGAAAGATAGCGGACGACAATAGAAAAATTTTTGAAATCTTGGACTTCAAAATATTTTTTTGTGGAGCAAGATAATCGAATTATGTGCTTGATATGTAATTTTACAATTAGTATTTGCAAGGAATATAACATTAAGCGGCACTACGAAACAAAACATTCAGCATTTTCAAAGCTCAAGGGAGACGACAGAGATTGCAAAATCGAATCTATTCGTCGTTCTCTTGTTGCTCAAAGAAATGTATTCACAAAGGCAACTTTGGAATTGGATAATTGTGTGGAAGTTAGTGTGCGAATCGCAGCCTTAATCGCAAAAAATGGTCGCCCTTTTACTGATGGCGATTTTGCCAAGGAGAGTATTTTATTGGCTGCCGAGAAATTGTGTCCTGGAGCCATCAACAAATTTAAAAAAGTGAGTCTCAGCGGAATGACAATTCAAAGAAGAATTGAAAATCTGTCTGATGATATTAATGAACAATTACATATTGCTGCCACTGTTGTATTGTCACTGTTACCGTTTACTTAAAATTAATTTTTTTTTTCTTCTCTGTGATTTGTTTGTATAACCTTTACCCAGGATGTTTTTTTTTTTTTTATTTACGTTCTTTCCAGATAAAATTTAATTAAATGCTAAGTAATTTCTTACCTTTGAGGGGCTGTTAATTAATTGTTTTGTGGTAGTTAAGTAATGTTTTCTCTCTTTTGTTTATATATTTTTTGTTTCATTTTCTCTTTACCAGCTATTTTCAAGCATTAGGGTATTTAAAATTAATATTTCCTTATTAATTTCCCTTTCTGTGGTTAATCTGGGGTTTAAAATATATTGACTGCACCATGCCTCCCTTTTCATTAAAGATATGTTTTGATGGGATTTTACTTGATTTTTGCAAGTTCCCGTAATCCCATTCTTTTCAAAATTTTATTACTTTTATTTCCCATTGTCAGGCTTCTCCCAGTAAATTTTCAGAAGTTTTTATCATCTTTTAAGTTTTTTCGCACAATTGCATAATGTTCAGTGTGTCTTGCATCGTGTGATGGAAGATGCCATTTTTCTTAAATTCCCGCCTTTCCTGCATTCTCTCGAGGTTTCTAGAAGCTTTTCCCCCTGCGTTTGCCCCAAGTCGGACTATCCCGGAATGACTTGAGGATTTCTCTTCACTCTGATTGGCTAAGAAGGGTTTTCTGGGTCAGCAGGTCGAGCTCGAGCGCACGATTTTGAGTCAGTTTTGCTCAGAAGCTTCAAAATGTGCGGTTCTTTTTTTAATTTAGTTGTCAATCACCGCTGGAAAACCAGCAAAGAGCCCTTTTGCAGATGTTAAATTTCTAAGATCAAATAAATTATTTCTTTTGTGGCCTGCGTTTAAAGATGTGTGAACATTTTTTTTTTTACATTTACTTTTATTTTTATATATTTAGTTTTTTTTTTTTTTTGCTTTGTTAAGACCGTTGATCATGTTGTAAAAAATTGATAAAAAAATGGGATTGAGTTGAAATGTTGCAAGCAAACTTAATCTGCTTATGTTATAAAATGTCAATTTTTTTTGGTAACGATTAACTATTTTATTGCTTTGGATTTGGTGCAAAAGTATGATTTACTTTTAATATTTTAATTAATTAAATACTTCAAGGGTACCCAGGGGTCTTAATATTTTACCATGTTTTTATGTATACTTAGATGATGTGATAAATTTATTTGCTTAAAAATCAATTGCTACTAATGATTTAAATCAACGACATGAGTTTGGTGTGTGAAGAATGCAGATGCTTGCATTATTTGTAATATGGTTATGTGAGACCAGCACCTAATTAACTTGAATAGTCTTGTTTTACAATAGTTATGTTGATATCTTTTGATTCTAATATTTTTAAAAAAGTTAAATAAATGACTGATTTCAATCCCAACTTTTAGTCCTCTTTATTTCAACTATTTACACACAAGGGCGGTAAGCGTTACTTAGGTTATTTTTGCAAAATTATGACAACGCATGTCTTCTCTTCTTTCAGAGTAAATCAATTCTTGTGTTCTGTAGTAGTAACACTACACTGTCAAATTTAAGTATTTTTCACTTGCAACTGATGAGTCAACAGACATAACTTCAACAGCTCAGATGCTTTTGTTTGTTAGAGGAATTTCAGAAAATTTTGAAATAACTGAAGAACTTATTGGAATGAGTTCAATGAAGGGGAGTACAACTGGAGCTTGAATTTGTGTGCCTGCATTTTGAATTTGTGTTCTGCACATAATTTTGATCTTAACAAACTTGCTAGTATCACTACTGATGGTGCCCCAGCTATCACTGGAAATCAGAATGGTATGGTGAATCTCTTGAGGAAACATTTAGGTGACCAAGGCAAAGATCTGATTGGGTTACATTGCATTATTCATCAGGAACAGCTGAGTACAAAAGAACTAGGTTTTGATCGTTTAATGAAGGTAGTGAGTGGCGCTATTAATCTGTGGAGAAGCACTGAAAAGATTTGCCGACTTGTTTGATGAAATAATATCATTTCTCAAAGAAAAGGCAAGTGAACTAGAATGTTAAAAGAACTATCTTTTAAGTGTGACTTAGCATTTTTAGTTGATGTGACAGCTCATCTGAATGACCCGAACAAAAAATTGATGGGAAAAAATCAATTTGTTAACCAACTGGCCAATGCAGTATCTGCTTTCAAACTGAAGCTCCAGCTATTCTTAGATCAGATGTGATGTCAAAATTTCATAAACTTTCCTTGCCTCCAAAAACTGAAGGAAAAATTTCCTGACAAACAAATCGATTATTTGGAACAAATAAAAGTGCTACTTGATTCATTTGAAAAGTGTTTCACAGATTTTGAGATGTAAAAGGTTAAATTTAAATTGTTTGGTGACCCTTTTTCTGTTCCAGTTGAGGAAGCTCCTGAAAATGTTCAGTTAGAACTCATTGATTTGCAAACTTCAGACTTATGTAAGGCTAGATTCCGCGATTTAGAACTTCTCGACTTTTATAGAACTCTACCGACTGAGTTTTGTCACTTAAAAAATAATGCAAGCAAATGTGCTATGATGTTTGGTAGCACCTATATATTTGAACAAACATTTTCTCTTTTGAATTTAAATAAGTCAAACTTGAGAAGTAAATTGACAGATGAACACTTGCAATCTGTCTTGAAAATATCAAGAACTAACTTTAAACCAAATGTTCCAAACATAGTTAGTAAAATACAGTCTCAACATCACACACTAATACTTTTTTTTTTTTTTTTTTTTTTTTTTTTTGTTGCTCATTTTGCTTTTAATCTAGTCTATGTCAATATTTTGCTTGGTCGTCAAATTTCAGTTTCCTTTAAATTATTTTTAAAATTATGTAATGAATGCTATTTAATCAAGATAAATTATATATTTAATAACTGTGGATTATAATTATTTAATGTAAAAAGAAAAAGGGTGAAACTACAGTACAGATGTTCCCTTTCTATTGTTTTTGTATGATCAGATTTTTTTTTTTTTTTTTTTTTTTGCATGTGTGTGTGTGTGTTTGTTTGAATGCTTCTTATTACAAATTTATTAAAATTTTACTGTTTGTTGCTATGCTTATACAAATTACTGATAGTAAATTTATGTATGCGTAGCTTTTGTTTGAGGGAACTTTATTAATGTTTTTCATTTTTATTATAATCTTATTTTTATTTAACCATTTTGTCTCTCTCACAAAAATTCTGGTTTCAAAATAAGCATTTCTACAACGATAAATTACTGACATTGGTCTATACTGAAGCTGTTTCACTTTTCAAAGTAAATTGTGGCCCTCGCCAGTCCAGCCACTTCTTTGAGTGGCCCTTCTCTTACAAAGGTTGTGCACCCCTAGTGTAGATTATGCTCCAATTAACGAAAATTGTTGCCACATTCTGCTAGGTAAAGAGCAGGACATTGGCAAGAATGATGAAGAAAGCAGAGAGTAGTCTGGTAGTGACTATGGTCATGAGAAGTGCCAAAAGGCACTTCCCCTGAAACATTGATTTAACTAGGTTTTAATGGTATTCATTTTTAACTAAGACATGTAAATCTTTAATCATTTAAAAACCCAACCAATGTGTTTTTGGCATTTTTAAAATGTTTTTGTTTTAACTAAATAGTTTGGGAATGTTTCAAATGAATTTTTCATACTCTTGTCGATTAAAAAAAAAAAATACTTATGAAGCTGTATGAATTTTTTTTTTTTTTAGAGACTATATGCCAAGCCTAGAACTAATAACACAATTTATAGGTTTTGGGTGAGATTATCAATTGTTTTCTAAAGAATAGCAGAAGGATAAAATATATTTTATTCCTTTTGTGCTATTAAGTAACTGATAATGTTATAAACTAGCATTACCTTTTATTGTTGAGGCATATACATAAAAAAATAAATGTTGAGTAAGTTAGAATTCTTATTTATTGTTTTCATTTGAGGGATATTTGTTGGTTATTATTTTATCTTTTCTAGATGTAAATTTTCTTTGCTCATGAATTGGTATTTCATTTTGCTTTCCAACAATTTCTTATAATCAAATTTTTTCTAAAATCGAACAGTAATTGTGGTTAAAGCTACTTGACAGCAAGTGTAATATATATTATTTTCAATCTGCCAATTCTCTCTCTCTGACCTCTTTTAAAAAATTTTACAAATGAATTAAGAGGGGAAAAAAATTTTTCCTTTTCCTCTATGAAATGTAAGAAGTATCATGTGATAGAAATTTGTTCATGACCTTAACTATATAACAAGAAATAATTTAATAGATTTAGAATGAGATAGTTTGGATGATGATTAATAAAATGAGGATAATAAATATGGATTTGCCCCTTCAAATAAAGAACACAGTTTTTATTTGTTTAATGTGAATTACAAGAAAAGTTATAGAAACGATTTATAATTTCAATAAAATTTTGGTGTTTTATCTCAAAAATTACTTTTTATTTTATTTTTTCAGGATTTTATTACAGTAAATGCAATGTCAGTTCTCTTAGATTACTTAACCGATACTTCTGTTGCTCCTTTGAATCGAGAATTTGTAGAAAATGATGATCCACTGTGTAAATACGTAAGTATGTTATAGCTTTGTTTGTTTAAGGAAATAAATAATTATAATAAAAGAAGAACTTTATTTTGTATTCGTTCTATAGTCAAACCTACCTTATATGATTCACTTGTAAAGCAAAAACATGTTTAACCCATTAAGCGCCAAAGCTCCCGTTACGGGAACATCTATTATAACTTTTTTTTCTTAAAATATTTTAACGCTATTTACAAAATGCACATTTTATATAAACATTTACACTATAGGGTGTGTTATATATTTTTATCGGAACAATATATTTTAATTTAATGTTTTTTTTTTTCATTTTTTTAAAAAATGAAATTTTGTCTTTATGACTGTCTTATATAAAACTAAATAAATAAATGGTCACTTAAATGTTTCAAGTTGAATGTATATTTAAAACCAACATCTTGCAGAACAACATTCCTGCATGAATAGATTCCTATAAAGGAATGTTGGGAATGCTTATATTTTCTGTTCCCACAATGGAAGCTTTGGCACCCTCCAGCTTGTTAACATTTCCAGTTTGATTTTGCTACCGTTCAACCATAAAGAAAGGTTTGGCACTTCGTCAGCTGGTTATTTCGTGTGTCTTCTAAAACGTGATTCTCAGAATAGCTGTTAGCGTTTACTTTTCTCTTTATGATATTTATTTTGCAAAGAATATTTTAGTATTGCCTACATGTTTATCTTCAATACTCCTTGAAAGAAACTTCAGTAAGTTAGATTTTCGATTAGTAGTTCATTTAAAAATGCATGTTAAATTTTTAACAGTCTAGCAAGCTTTGGAATATTTTGAAATGCTTGATTCTGATGAATATTCGGAGGATGATAGCATTATATGTTTACCACCTAATCCTGGTGTTGTCATAGATGAAGAAGATATAGCTGAAAATGATGTTATTCTCAATACAGAAATTCCTAAAGATGTATGTGGAGAGGTAGAAGTATCTGTAAAAAAAAGGCAGAAAAGGAAAGTTCTATCTAAAAAGAGAAAAAGAATAATTCCTGACAAATATGAATGTAACGAAGATAGTTACAATTCAAGTGAAAATTTCAACAGTTATGTCACAAAAAAATCATCGAAAAAAAGCCAAATGTAATCATAATTGGAAAGCGGCTAGTCTCTTGCCCATTAATTCTGAAAAACTCTCCAAATTAGAAGACTTTTCCAGATTTAGGTACAAAAACACCATATGAATTTTTTATTATGTTTATTGTTGGCAAAATAATGAACTATTTGATAGAAGAAAGTCAATGATATACCTTACAAAAGAACTGTTCTGGATTCCATGTATCTAAAAACGAAATGAAAAAGTGCCACGGGATCATCCTTTTCAGTGGATACCATTCATTGTCACAAGCGAGATGCAAATTGTGTAAAAATAATACTCTAATGAAATGCAAAAAATGCAGTGTAATGCTGCATAGAAATGGTTCTGCTTATTTTCATAGAAATAAATAAAACAGTCATGAAATAGGTTAATTTTGTATTTGTTTTTATGGAAGCAGTGTACATTTATAGTATCTCTATTCTAAAAAAAAAGTAACAGCCACCACTGCCGCCACTTGTTTGGCTATCTTCTCCTAAACTGTGGGGATTTGAATTTCGAGAAACATGTCCATGGATTCGAAAATTCCGAGGAACCTGCTAGGCTGACTTAAATTTCGAAAATCGAATTATTTTAGAAGATATTAATAAAAAACTGAAAAAATAAAACATAATGGTTGCCAGATTTGGCATAAAATCATTCATTTCATTGCAACAAAGCAATTCTAAGTATGTAAAATCGCGTGAAATTGACAAAAATGAAGTAGAATTGCACCCATTTTACACCAAATTAAAATATATATGAAATAAATAACTCAAAGTGCGTTACACAAAGTTGGCAAGTTTCAAATAGTAAGTTCACTTAGACAGCAGGAGTTTAGAATTAGCAATTATTCGTTTTTCCAAAACAGAATAACTAATTGTAACTGATTTTAAAAGCGCCATCTTGGCATTTGGTACGATCTCGCAAAATGGTATCTTTCCAAGCAGGGTGAATCTAAACCGCAAGTTCAAAAATATTAGAACCCAATATCTTGAAAATAAAAGATAATTAAAATGCTGATTATTTTAAAGCCAGTTGGGTCCAGCTGGACTATTTGCTGCCAGTAGAAATATTTGCCGGCATTCACTATGCCATTATAGCAGTTATAGTACACTTTGGATATTTGCCAGCGTAGCAAGATGATATAATTCATGCTTCTAAATATGCCAATCTGCAAAGGATTATGTCTATGAAATATGGATAACGGTTTTCCGGGAACCTTAATAAATGAGCTGTAATTATAGGTTGTGAGCATGTGTAAATCACCAAATAATGAAAAGTTGCCGTTGGTGGCAAGCTGTTACATAGTTTTTATCAAAGAAAATATATGAAGTACTGTTTTCTTAGAGCTAATTATTAGCTATACATATACGCAAGTTGCCAAAATATGAAAATTTGCCATAATTGGCTAATACGCAAGGTGTTCCATGAGTTTCAGATAATTAAAAATAGTGCTAAGTTTAAATATTTATGTTCCAAGCAACATGCAAGAACCATGCAATGTGTAGCTCAGTAACATTCTATCTGATCCAACCATTGGGTTTTGTTTGTTGAAATTATGCCTTTTTTACGAATAAGCCTTATTAGGGGCCAAATGCCTCATACGAAAAGTGAGCATAGTGAGTCTATGGGCCTTGTGCCCTAGTCAACAAAAAAAATAATTACTTTGTATATACAGTTTTGAGCAGCATCTGCATAAAAAAAGGAATTGCTGTATCCAAAATGGAGAAAGACATTTTCCCCATAAGACGACAAAGCTCCCTCTATGGGAACATGCTATATTTCCTAAATGCTTTGAGTTTAAAAAGAAAATTCAACTGTTCTATAATAGAGGCATGCAATGTATGTAAGAAATGTATATACATTATAAAATTTCTATCTGATTCTCATAGTGGTATTTAATGGGTTTAATACTATCCCAGTTCTGTGAATACAACCTCTTTGTTTAGTGGACATCTGCCTTTATTGAAAACATGTTTCAGTCCCTTATAATTTAGCTTAAAACAGATGTTAATTTATGTGTTATTTGTATTTTTCTAACATAACATAAATGAAATTTCTGTTTTTACTTTTTGAATATGTACGATATAAGGAAAGTCATTTAAAAACAGATAAAAACACATTAAAATCCGTATGTAGCACTATCGGTGGCAGCCACCACCTTCTGCAGCATAGGTCTTGGTTCCAAATGGCCAGCTCTCTTCCTCAGCAGGGCGTTCCACCCAGGATCGATCTGCGCATGCGTCATATCATTCACCGCGCCATCTGTGGTTATAATTTGTAGGGCTTCCATATTTAGGGCATAATGACTGTTTTTGTAATTGGCGAGTTTTTGGCTATTGTTAAAGTTGATTTCTATGAGGTGTTCCTGGGCTATTTTTGCGAGGGCAGTAGTGGTTTTATTGAATTTAATGTCAGTTTGATGTTCCTTTTTTCGGTCTTTGATTTTTCGTTTTGTCATGCCAATATAGTAGCCCTGTTTATTGGTACTATTGTCTGTAAAGCTTAGTTTATAAATACTGGCGGTTTCACCAGGATTGATATTATCTTTATCACTGCGAATGCGTTTGAAAATATTTTGATTTTACATTGGGTTTTGATAAACTGGAGTTCTTCATTGAGGAGTGTTTCGTTTGAGCATACTGTAATTGCGCGATTAATATAGGATCGTATGGCGGCTATTTTAAATTTGTATGGAGTTTTTGAATTAAAATGAACTATTTCGTTGTTGAACTATTTCGTTATCAAAATCCGAAACTAAAATTTACCAATGCCATTCCCTACTGCAGGGGAGCCGCCCTAAAAATTACAAATGAAGCTGCAAAGAAAAAAAAAAAATATTAAAATCCCAATAAAACCCAATCAAAATATTTTCAAACGCATTCGCAGTGATAAAGATAATATAAATCCTGATGAAACCGCCGGTATTTATAAACTAAGCTTTACAGACAATAGTACCAATAAACAGGGCTACTATATTGGCATGACAAAACGAAAAATCAAAGACCGAAAAAAGGAACATCAAACTGACATTAAATTCAATAAAACCACTACTGCCCTCGCAAAAATAGCCCAGGAACACCCCATAGAAATCAACTTTAACAATAGCCAAAAACTCGCCAATTACAAAAACAGTCATTATGCCCTAAATATGGAAGCCCTACAAATTATAACCACAGATGGCGCGGTGAATGATATGACGCATGCGCAGATCGATCCTGGGTGGAACGCCCTGCTGAGGAAGAGAGCTGGCCATTTGGAACCAAGACCTATGCTGAAGAAGGTGGTGGCCGCCACCGATAGTGCTACATACGGATTTTAATGTGTTTTTATCTGTTTTTAAATGATTTTAACTATCCGTCACTTTGCTTTTAAATTGATAAGGAAAGTATTATAATCATGAAAAACTTCAATTTTGATATTTTTACGTATTTATACATTGTCTTCTGAATTCATTTATGCTATTTTTTTATGGAGATTGACTGTGTTTTGTGTTGAATATTGGCAAGCTGACAATAAAGGTGAATCCAAATGAACTGGTCAGGGAGGGTAGGAAGCAAGTGGAGAGAATCCACGTTTTGTCTTGTTCATTTCTACTGTTTGTTTACTGATTAGATAAAAACATAAACATCCGGGTTAGAGGCAGAAACAAGCACATTCATTAGCTTGTTGAGAGTGCCAATCAGATGTGCTCTTGCCACTAAATTATTCAGATGCATTTTCAAGAAATAACGATTTGCTTACTGCAATGATATTTTTCAACTTGCAATGAATCAGTTAATGCATTTAAGATAATCCAAATCAGATTGCTGATTTTTAATATTAATTTTTAAAAAATCTGCAATTAGTACCATAAATAAGAAATAAAGAAATTCAAACTTATAAATGAAAATTTTTATCAGTATGATATAGCATCACTGTTGTTACTTTGAGATAATTTAAAATGGAACAGAAACATTTCCTAGCAGAATTTGGAAATTAAGTAAATAAACATAATTTTGAAACTTATTATTTACATTAGAACTTTTTTTTTCTCTTTTTATCAATGATTAGTTAACCAGAAGAATATTCAGAATCGCTTTCAGTATCGCTGTTGGAATTAACAAACAAACTGGGTCACATCACTCTTCTATTGTTCTACCTTTATTCCATTACTCCTTTTCTAAGTTAGCAGCATGCTTGTAATAATTTTCCCAATTTTATAATGATATGCTAGTTGTAGCTTTTTCAGATATGCTCAACAAATTTGACATAGCAATATCTCCTTATGCAACTTTTCAATTCGACCCACACATACTCTATCACATTCATATCACAGTGATTTTGGGAAATCCTTGATGCTGAATGACGGTGTTCTACAATCTTAGAATCAAATTTGTACCTTTTTAACATTTGATGTATTTTGTTTCACTATATTTAACAATTTTATTTTTCTACTTCAAGAATTAAAAGAAATATTATTCTTTGAAAGACAATTTATTATTTCCTCTGTGATGAATTAGGTAGTTTATTTAATTGTAGTAGTAAGAAGTGTTATTAATAATGACTGAATTAGGAGGAAGATTTGGTATTAGTTTTTCTTGGGGCCATTTCTGAAAAATTGTGAAATTCATCTGCCTGTGGTAGTCCTCTGTATTTGTAATTGGTATTGGATAAAAAACCCATTTTGCCACCAGCACATAAAGCAATAATATGACAAGATGCATTTCCAGTTTCAGTTACTTCAAAAATTTCTGATGATTGGCAACACTTTCCAAATGTGGTATTACTACCAACCTGTCTCATTGGTGTAAATGAGAGGTCTGTTTTCTTTTCTGTATTGCTTGACATTCATTACAAATTATGTTTTTCCCAAAGTAATGTCAGATATTTCCATAATTTTTCTTTTGTTTTGTGTTTTTTTCCAAGTAAATTCGATTTTGCAGAATATTTAAGCAAAGTTCCATCGACATTATGAAATTTTTGAATGAACCCACAAAACCCCATGATGATGAACTCACGAAACTCCATGGTAGTAAAAACGTGGGAAATTTTGCTTGAGCTGAAGTAAAAAACATGTACTGGATAATGAGAAATATGAGAGCACGTTATAATAGTGAGATGTACGAGGATTCTAAAAATTTAAGTTAGTTTTTACATAAAATTTTATGGGACTGTTTTTGTTTTGGACACCTGATAAAGCTGGCGTTGAAAATGTATGTTTTATGTTAGAGTAATAAAGGTTATTATTTAAGTCCCATAAATTGCTTTGTCTTTTGTTGAAAGGAAGGTAAAAACCTGTACTGGCGCAGTCGACAGGATCAGAACCTAGGAAGTGGAAAAGTTATTTAGTTGTGAGAAGCCATGTCATTTTTAAATAAGGGAAAGAAGAAAGATTTAGTTAAGTTAGCAGAAGAAATCGGGGAAAATCCTTCGCCTGGTTTGTTACTACCGGATCTAAAGAAAATGATTATCAGTCATAATGTTTATGAAGAAGATTTAGAATTGGTAAAGGAAATACTTAGTTCATTTATTGAAGAAAGAAAACAATGGTAACAAAGAGAGATAGAAGAAAGAAAACAACGGAAGCAAAGAGAATTTCAGGTAAGAAACTTGGAAATCGAGGCAAACAGTAGAATAGACTTGTCAACAAACTTTAGAGACGCTGAAAAAGCTAGGTTAGAATTATTCAAGTACACACCTAAGTTTGACCTGTGCGAATCTGATATTATATGCAATTTAACGATGTTTGAAAATCATGCTAATAGATTGAAAGTAGAAAACAAGGAATGGGTCTTGTGTTTATTAAATTTATTACCAATGGAAATCATTCAATTGATTTAACAGAGAACCAGTAGAAAATGCAGAAAACTATGAGTATATAAAATCCATTTTGTTAAGATGATTTAAATTAAGCCCGGAAAGTTTTAGGAGGTAATTTATGACCCCTCAAAAAGTGCCAGAGAAAACGTGGAGAGATTTCTGTTTTGAAATAACTATTTTGAAGAGTGGGTAAAGGGATTAGAAATCGAGGATTATGACGGGTTGAAGAAATTGATTATCGCTGACCAAATCAAGAGGAGAGTTCCACATGAAATACGTGAGCATTTTTTCGACCAGTGGTCTGAGTTGATAATCCCGTCGGAGTTGGCAGATAAACTAGATGAATATGTTAACGTCCATGATTCAGCGAAGAGGTCATGGAAAGGCAATTCAAAAAATAAAGGTAATGAGAAAATTTATGAACGTCCAATGGAACAAGGAGCTAGGATGATGTCGAAGTCTCCGTCGCAATCCATTCCTAAGTGGGTTCAGAAACATCAAGATGAAACGCTAAACGTAGATTTAACCCCACATGCTTCAGTTGCAGTAAAGAGGGACATATTTCTAAGTTCTGTCGGCAAGGACGACAATTTAAAAGCAATATGATGAATACTCAAAACAATACTTTTACTCGACAAATTTCCCAACCAAAAGTAAATACTGTAAGTGCTGAAACAGCCGAGAAAGCAGGTTCGGTTGACGGCAAAGATCTTTGTTCCATTATCTGAATAAAGTAATCACAAAAAATTGGTTGACCTAATTGAGATTAAAATCAAATGTGGAAAATCAATTTTTAATGGTATAGTACATTCTGGTTCACAGATATCTGTAATTCGCAAGGAATTAGTACATGATACGCCTTTTGAAGGAGAAGGACAAATAGAGCTATCGTCCACTTTTGGCAATAATGAAACAGTGCCACTTCGGACATATGAGATGAAAATCCACGATGGTATACATGGCAATACAGCAATTACGTGTGCCGTTTCAAAGAAACTAACCAGTGATATGTTAATAAGTTGTTTAGCTTTTGAGATGCTAAATGAGAACATTGAACTTCATCATAATAGACAATTATGGCAAGAAACAGCTTCAAATGTGGAAGTAGTAACTGTAGGAAAATCAGAGGAGGACGTAAGTGTGCAAATATCTTCAGATTCGAACTCCACTACCCCGAAAGTGAATGTCTTGACAGCAAGTGAGTCTGCGAGTAGAAAGCTAGACTAACAAAAACCAGAAGATGCCATTTTAGAGTTGGCAAAACTTCAAGGAGATGACGAGACTGTTTTGGTCAAGGAAGGAATAAAATTTCTTGTAACTTCAAATATTTAAAGGTATCTTCCTTGATCAATTTTGGCAGAGTGAAAAAGCAGTGGAATTATAAAAAAACATACTTCATACTTATGAATGACGTTAAATTTATTTAAAAAGAATTAGACAAAATTTGCTCACATTTTGAGCATAAATAAAACAATAGTACAGGAGCAACCGCTCCGTACAAACAGCAAGAAGAACTGGGAAGTGGAAGAACAAAACACACCGCATATCACCTTTTATACCACAACCCAACACATTAACATAAATTTACATACTGCTGACAATGTCGGGGAAGAAAAAAATGATTGCTTAATTAGTTTACAAACACACCACGAAGAACCAAGAACCGAGTGCAGGAGATGATGCAAAGGTGATGTCATACTTTGACGGCAGAATAACACTCGGCAATTTAGCTGGATAGAGATAGATGCATCAACATGGCAATGCCGATTGCAAAACACAAACATGCTTACGAAAAGCACACGAACGGGAGACAGGGCGTGACTTTTATGTTCTTTTCCTAACAATTGGCCCACCTCTCGCTATCTCTTAACGTTTCCCAGCTTGGCAAAAAAAAACTTAGTTCAAAAGCATTCATCCTTTTTTCACAAAACTTAATTTTACAAAAATTTACATTCAAAACAATGTGCATAAGACACAATACAAAAGGAGTTCATTTCAAAATTAAAAAAAAAAAAAATTTCTTCTTCTTTTCCACTTTACTTCAAAGGTTTCTTATAATCAAAAAGTCTTTCAAAAGTTCATAATCAATAAAGGTAATTAAAAATTCTAATGTTTTAGCATTAGTTCAAAAATGTGCCAGATATCAAATGATAATCTGGACTTTGAAATAACAGTTTAAATAAATTTGCATGCAATTCTTTTAAATTTTGTTTCGTTAAAGGTTTGGTAAAACTATCAGCCAAATTATGTTTAGTGTTTACATATTTAAGTTCGAAAAGATTCTTGTTTAGCAAATTTCTAAGAAAATGGCATTTTATATCTATGTGTTTCGTTCTATGGTTTTCAATTGGAGATTTTGCGAAATTTATTGCAGCTATGTTATCGCACCAAAGTGTTCGGTTATTTATTTTAATTGAAATTGTTTATTTTAATTGAATTGAAGTTTATCGTTACATTCTTCTAAAATTCTTGTTACCCACATTAATTCTTTAGTGGCTTCAATTAAAGAAATAAATTCATTTTCCATTGATGATAGTGATACTCCCTTTTGTTTAAAAGATCTCCAATGTACGGGTGATTTTAATTGAAATTGTTTATTTTAATTGAATTGAAGTTTATTGTTACATTCTTCTAAAATTCTTATTACCCACATTAATTCTTTACTGGCTTCAATTAAAGAAATAAATTCATTTTCCATCGATGATAGTGATACTCCCTTTTGTTTAAAAGATCTCCAATGTATGGGTGATTTATCTATTAAAACTATTATGCCACCCATAGATACCCTATCATCTCGACATGATGCAAAATTGGCATCGCAAAAAGCTTCTATTTCTAAATTACTCATATTTGAAAGGATTAATTTTAAATTGCGTGTAGCATAACCGTAACCTAAAGGTTTTAAAAGATAGTCCCAATGGGTTTTTCCTGGGTTGTTTTGAAACTGTG
Organism: Cheiracanthium punctorium; assembly: GCA_038373885.1. Taxonomy (NCBI): domain Eukaryota; kingdom Metazoa; phylum Arthropoda; class Arachnida; order Araneae; family Cheiracanthiidae; genus Cheiracanthium; species Cheiracanthium punctorium. The sequence continues at coordinate 87,031 of JAWZYV010014056.1, forward strand.
ATAATATGTTTACAGTAAAAGCTATATTGGGTCTTGTACGACCAGCTAAATAAGACAAACATCCAAGTATGTTTTTGTATGGTAGTTTACTCATTTCAGTTATTTCTTCTTCAGTTTCGGGACATTGCTGTTTGGAAAGAATTACACCCTTTGCTAAGGGTAAAGATGTTGTGGGAGCTTTAAAATTTTTAAATCTTTTCCAAATTTTTCTTATATATCTGTTTTGATGTATGACTAGATTACCCTCCTCTCTTTCGAATTGTGCACCTAATAACTTTCTAGTTTCTTTACATCAAATTTACCTTTTATTTTTTCAATTACTTCTGTTATTTCGCTGTGGGTTTGACTTAGCAACACAATATCGTCAACATACAATAATAGAATTACTTTACTTTTATATATATAAACACAATTAGTCCATGACAAAGCTTTGACATTAAGAGTCTCTAGTACAGTATGTATCTCTAAAAACCATTCTTGTGCACTTTGATGCAGTCCATACACAGCATGTTTTAATAGACATACATGATTAGGTTTTTCTTTATCAACAAAACCTGTGGGCTGATACATATAAATTATTTCGGTGAGGGGAGCATATAAATAAGCATTCTTAATATCTAATTGACAATTTTTCCATTTATAAAAACCTACAAAAATGCAAAAGAAAATTCTAATTATTGTAAAATTTACCACTGGGCTAAAAATTTCTTCATATGATTTGCCTTTTTCCTGGCGAAATCCCTGTGCTACCAAACAAGCTTTAAAACTTGTAATTTTATTATTAGAGTCCTTTTTAGTAGTAAAAACCCATCGATTTCCCAATATTTTCAAATTTTCAGGTTTAGGTATTAATTGCCAGACTTCCCTCTCCCTCATAACTTTGGTTTCTTCATTCATTGCTTTTAACCAATCCCTGTGTTCGGGAGTTTTTAATGCTTGCTTATAATTTGAGGGTATTTCGATGTCTAGTCATGCAGATGTATGTTGAGCAGTATGGGCTTTCAGGATAAAATTAAAATCTGATTTATTAAATTCTATTCTATGCGAGTTACAATAATTTTCGATATCCTTAAGAGATTTAAACCTGCCTTTTTTAGAATCTTTAATTTTATAATAGATATCTGTACATGATCCGTCCTTGCATGGAACTGCCTCGCTAATCCATTCCACCTTACGAGAAATACTGTCATCATCACTACTAACTTCCGATTCCTCCCCACTCGTTTGATTTACTATTTGCTCCGTATCATCCTCCTTAGAGGTTTCATATCCAGAGTCCAACTCATCTCTATTGCAATGCAAAATTACTTTTGTTTTTACAGTTTCTTTTGTAAAAACAAAAGTAATTTTTCTTTGTACTTTTCTTGTTTAGGGTCCAGTATGCTACCACTTGCGTGCTGATTTAAAAGCAGCACATTAATAGTTTCAATCAACTTTCGATCCTGAGGGATCCAAATTCAGTACCTGCGAGATTTCAGCGCATACCCTACAAGAATACATTGCTTTGCTCTACTTTGAAGCTTATTTCTAAGTTGTTTTGGTTGTACTACATATACCACAAAGCCAAGAAGTCTCAAATGTTTAATTGATGGTTTTCTACCACCGTACAATTCAAATGGAGTTTTTGATTGCCCTTTACGGCAAATTCTATTCTTAGTATATGTAAAATAAAGAAGGGCTTCTGCCCAAAATCCATCACTTAAGCTTGCATCCATTAATAAGGCTTTAACAGCATCCAATGCTGTGAAATTATACCTTTCCGATATGCCGTTCTGTTGAGGTGTATAAGGATTTGTCCTCTCATGCTTTATTCCTATTTCTTCAAGAAAATTTTCAAATTCGGAGCTGCAAACCTCAATCCCATAATCTGTTCTAACATTTAAAATTTTGAGATTAAGAAAACGTTCAGCTCGAACTTGATATCTTTTAAAAGCTTTGAAAGTTTCGTTTTTATTTTTTAATGCAAAAACTGTTACTTTTCTGGTGAAATCATCAGTAATAGTTAAAGAATATCTGTGCCCTTCAGGGAGGGGGATATTGGAATATATCCCCCCACCTCGAAATTTTTGGATTAGTGATGAAATTCTGTCTATTTATACACATAGAAGTTCATATCTCCCCCGAAACATTTTCAAGGCGCATATCCCTCTCCCGAAAAATTTTTCTGGCTACGTGCCTGCCTTCACGTCACCATTTTGGGGAAGGGGGCTGCAAAGGTCCATATGTAATAACTCTAATGGTATAATTGACCTAATTTTAAATAAAGGTTTATGAGATACTCTTTTGCTTTTGGACAATTTACAGGGTTCACATGATAGCTCAATGTGCTTCAATTCAGGTAAACCCAGAACACAATATTTCTTGCTAGTTTCAACTATTTGTTTGAAGTTAATATGGGCAAATTTTCTATGCCAAATATTTGCCAGCTTCAGGTTTATTTTTAAAGTAGGATATTTTGGATAAATAAAATAGAGCCTGTTTTTTAAATGAGATACAAATTGAAATTCCCCTTTATTGTCTCTAACTATTATTTTTTCTTTTCCGCCTTCAAAGGTAAAACCCGCCGAATCTAACTCACAACCAAATATTATATTCCTCCTAAGTTGGGGAGAATACAGCACATTTTTTACACAGCATCTTTAAGAGACTTATTTACAGAAAATCTGACTTCTCCTTTTCCTTCAACAGGAAATGAAATTCTATCTACTGCCATGGTCATAGTAGTATTATTTATTGGTTCAAACTTAGTAAAAAGTTCTCTATTACAAGAAAAATGTGTACTAGCCCTAGTGTCAAAAATCCAGTCCATTTTACTGGAAGTTATGTTTTCTACATTATTGCTAACTTTTACAAGACCATTTGTCTTGTAATTTTTATTTTTGAAACTTTTTCATTGTTGGGGTAATTTTACTCTACATTTTGCCATTAAATGACTGGTTTTTCCACATCTGAAACATTTACATTTTTCCTTTTGATTAAAACTATCTTTAGAATTATTATTTATATTTTACAATAAACAGCATTATAAGTTTCAACACAATCATCCTGCTGACTTTGTTTTAGTCGCACCTCTTCAGCAATGAGCTCTGTTAATATTTTAGAAGGTTTAAAATTTTCATCTTCCCAGCGATAAATCGCTTGAACAATAGACAAAAATTCGGGAGGAAGCTTTCTAATTAATTGGAAAGCATGATGCCATTCATCGGGTTTGTTCCCGGCATCCTCTAATTGGTTTACGATATTCTGGAGACGAGCTCCAAAAAGACCTATTTCTTCCCCAGGCTCAATACGACATTTGAAAAATAAATCGGTTAAACCAATAATTCGTGCTCTTGAATCGGGACGAAAGTGACTTTTTAAAATCTCCCATGCTTGTTTAGGATCATCCACATCACAAATTAAACTCTTATATTCATCACTTAAATTCAAATAAATAATACTAAATGCTTTATTTTTACGAGTTTTAAATGACCTTACCTCCACAGGGTCAGGAGCTTTATCGTCAACTGCTACAGGTGCTGTTTCTTTTCCGCAGACGATTTCCCAGGCATCTTTATGCATTAATAAAACTTTCACTTACAAGACCAGGTGTCATAGTTGTCCGCTTTCAAAACATAAATTTTTATTTGAATTTCCATAATTAAAATGTCCCAAAGTTTAAAAAAAGTCCCCAATTAAACAGTGCACACAGAAGAGTCACTACTATTCAGCAGAAAACTTGAAACACTGGAACCACAGCAGGGAAAAGGGCCACCATCTTTAAGATCAGTACAGCACCAAAAAGGACGGAAAACACTTGAAAAGCAAATGTCAGCAGGCTTGAAAACACCACTTGGCGAAAAGCTAGTCTCAGGTAGAAGTATTCGGCGAAGACGATTAAACACCACAAGGAAGGGATACTCAGACATCAGCTCGAAGCAGCAACTGATGACTCGCAGACTCATGAAAGACACTGTAACCACTGAAGTGAAGAAGGTCCGCCATCTTAAAAGTCGCCTCAGCAAGAACCACCTTGAAAAATCACAGCACTTGAAAATCCATTAGGAAAAAATGTGTAGACTCACGACACCTTCGTCGAAGATGATTCCCCCCAGAAAGAAATACATAAGTTCAGAGCAGCTACTGATGACTTGTTGCAACAACAGCATGTCTTGTCAAACAAATTTTTAAACTTCAAGGAGAGGACATCGATATATTATTTGTGCCTTGGATTTATGTACTAAGTGGGCCGAGGCAATTCTAGTGAAAGAGATTAGTGCCAAGACAACATGTAATGCTTTAATGAAGATTTTCAACCACACTGGTTTTCCAAAAGTGATATACACTGACCAGGGTACAAATTTTACTTCCAAGCTGACTCAATCATTTGAGAATATATTAGGGGTAGCACCACGTTTTTCGACACCTGCACGTCCGGAAAGTATGGGGGCAGTAGAACGATGGAATAAAACTCTTAAAGAGATGATGAATAAAACTATACAAGAATATGGGAAAGACTGGGATATACATATCCCATAGCTCATGTTCGCGTATCGTGAAGTACCACACAGCACCATGGGGCTACCGCCATTTCAATTGGTTTATGGGGGTTTCCACAAGGACCATAGTCTCTATTGAAAAGTATTTGGACAGGAGAACGAACTATCCCAACGACCGTGTCCAAACTAATCAGGGTTGGCTTTTTACCGGTAAAAACTGGTTTTTACCGGGGCATGGTAAAAACCTGGGAAAAAGGGGTAAAAACCTAATGATACAATAAACTCCCTGAGTCATTAACTGTATATTAATGCTATTTATAAAACTGTATTTTCATGTAATTGATGTGGATATATCATCATCAGGACATCCTGATGATGCAAACTACATTATGTAATAAATAATATTTGTAAGCATTTGGTTTTCATTAAAATGATTAAGATAAGTTAAGTGTAATAAAAGTATATTTACAATTTTCCTTTAAGTAAAAATTATTAAACGAGCCTGCATTACATAATTGTAATAAATATTGTAATGTGCCTTCTCATAATAGTTTTAATAAGTTTGATAATGATAAATGTACATTATCTATAAATTTGAATTCTTATAAAATGAAAACATGAATGAAAGTTTTCAGTGTTTATTATATTCCTTAAAATGAACTATTTTTGTATAGCATTCTTGACTTACAAATCAGACACTGAATTAGGTGAATATTGTTATATAGAAATGGAAATAGTGATATTAAATGTCCTGAACTTTTATCCCTGAGAAAATGAAAAAATGGCAGATAAATCTTCATTGTTTGCTTGTGGATTAAGGCCGATTAACTGCACTAGGGTCCTAGTCCTATAGGGGAATACCTTCCTATTTCTAAGGGATCCTAGCCAGTATTTATGTGCAGTTTTTGAAAAAAAAAAAAAGAAGAAAAAACAGAAAACTCTGAACAGCTAGATCAACAAGCAAGACCGGGATATGAACCTGGCATCTCCCACCATCCAGTTTCGAGAGCAGAACCTCTCAGTCATTGGCTACTATTTGAGGTAGCCAATGGTAAATCTTCAAAAAAGTGAGGCAAATCATCTGAGGAGAGGTAAATCTTCAAAAAAGTGACAAAAAATAGTCAAACTAATAAGTTTTTCTCATAGGTTGTAAAAACCCTGGTAAAAACATGTTTTTCCAAAGACGGTAAAAACCATAGTAAAAACCGGTAAATACCGTCCAACCCTGAAACTAATCACTAAATATCTTGAAGATTTAGTTGAAAATATATGTAGGGCTAATGAGATCGCTTCCGAAAATGACGAGAAAGCTCAAGGAGAATAGGTTTCCAGGTATAATCTCCGTGCGAGAGAAAAACAGTTTGCCATTGGCGACAAAGTGTTGATATTACTTACATCATTAACTCACAAACTTTTAAGCACTTGGATTGGACCGCAATGGTAAGTCAAATCACCAGACCACATTTGGTAAGAGTGGAATTAGAGCATGGTAGTACTAGCAAGCTACACATGAATAAAATATGACCATATGTGCAGAGGGTAAATCACATTGGTGTTGTTTACAAAATGGATGAAGAATTTGGCATAACCCATTAAGCGCCTTCTGAAAAAACGAAGAAAGGGGTCGAGGACATCCGAAAACATTTGGAGAAAACTAGAAACCATATAGTTGACATGTTAAAATACCTATTTCCGACGTATGAGATATATTTCGGCTGCTTTGCACAGTCATCATCAGTCACCACATGCTTCTCCGTCAATGGCAGTCTCACCGCATTTCTCTTCCTCCTCGCTCTCGAACTTTCGCTTCATGACGTCACTCCAGACTCTATCGATGCTGCCATGCGTCATATCATTGATGAAATGTTAAAATATCTAATTTCTGATGTAGGAGATATATTTCGGCTGCTTTGCACAGCCATCATCAGCCGGCTATGCAAAGCAGAGTCTGGCCTAGAGTCTGGAGTGACGTCATGAAGCGAAAGTTCGAGAGCGAGGAGGAAGAGAAATGCGGCGAGACTGTCATTGATGGAGAAGCATGTGGTGACTGATGATGGCTGTGCAAAGCAGCCAAAATATATCTCATACGTCGGAAATAGGTATTTTATCATGTCAACTATATTATAATCCGACATAATTCACCTTTTAAAGTTTTTAATACTAGAAACCATAATTTAACTGAAAAGCAAACCCAAGAGTTATTTCATGTACTGAAGAAATATATGGAATTTTTTGTTCAAAGCCAGGACATGCCAAAGTCAATGGGCATTATGTTAGTTACGGAGAACTGCACGCTAACGAGTCTCAAACCCTATCGAGTACCCATCAGTTTACAAAAAGGAGTTGATCAGCAAATCGAAGAGCTAATTGAAATGGACCTCATTGAACCAAGCGATAGCAAATAGGCACATCCTGTTGTTTGTGTTGCCAAAAAGGATGGAAGCCTTAGGTTGTGTATCGATTTTAGACTATTGAATAGTTTCATAGTGCCTGATTTGTTTGGCAGTGTTAAAGTTTTTATACTTCAAAAATTTTAAAGCAGTGAAAGCTAGTGGAAAATGGATTGAGGACTTGCCAGGTAAACGATGACAAAAAAGCATTTACCTTGATACTTCTCTTATTTTAAGAAATGGGATGTGAAGCTTTATACAGATGGAGATGAACAGGAAAAAAAAACTTGATGTAACATAATATGATGTATCACCTTTTATACCACAACCCAACACATTAATATAAATTTACATACTGCTGACAATGTCGGGGAAGAAAAAAATAAATGCTTAATTAGTTTATAAACGTACCACGATCCCGAAGAACAGAGTGCAGGAGATGACGCAAAGGTGATGTCATACTTTGACATCACAATAACACTCGGCAATTTAGCCGGATAGAGATAGATGCAGCAACACGGCCATGCCGATTGCAAAACACAAACATGTTTACAAAAAGCACGTGAACGGGAGACAGAGCAAGACTTTTAGGTTCTTTTCCTAGCAGAAACACTAAAGAGATGCTTTGATTGGGCAAGAAAATTCCTCTCTCATTGATAAGGGAATACTACAACTTAAGGATTATGTATGTGAAGAAGAAATTCAGCAAGTAGTAATTCCAAAAGAAAAAATCATCAAAAAGAAGGAATACTATTTTAAGGATGGCACATGAGATTCCATTGGCAGGACATCTGGGTGAAAATAAGACTACATAGAATCAGATATTTGTCTTATTGGCCTAGTATCAGGCAAGATGTTATTATTGTCAAAGTTGCAAAGAATGCCAATTAAGGAGAACTAGCACCTATCGGGATCATATTCCATACAGCCTATCGTTAGGCCTGAAAATCCTTTTGAAGTCTGGAGCATAGACTGTATAGGACCACTAGAGCCTGCATCAAGGAGAGGACATCGATGTATTATTTGTGCCTTGGATTTATGTACTAAGTGGGCCGAGGCAATTCTAGTGAAAGAGAGTAGTGCCAAGACAACATGTAACACTTTAATGAAGATTTTCAACCACACCGGTTTTCCAAAAGTGATATACACTGACCAGGGTACAAATTTTACTTCCAAGCTGACTCAATCATTTGAGAATATATTAGGGGTAGCACCACGTTTTTCGACACCCGCACGTCCGGAAAGTATGGGGGCAGTAGAACGATGGAATAAAACTCTTAAAGAGATGATGAATAAAACCATACAAAAATATGGGAAAGACTGGGATATACATATCCCATATCTCATGTTCGCGTATCGTGAAGTACCACACAGCACCATGGGGCTATCGCCATTTCAATTGGTTTATGGGGGTTTCCACTAGGACCATAGTCTCTATTGAAAAGTATTTGGACAAGAGAACGAACTATCCCAATGACTGCGTCCCAACTAATCACTAAATATCTTGAAGATTTAGTTGAAAATATATGTAGGGCTAATGAGATCGCTTCCGAAAATGCCGAGAAAGCTCAAGGAGAATAGGTTTCCAGGTATAATCTCCGTGCGAGAGAAAAACAGTTTGCCATTGGCGACAAAGTGTTGATATTACTTACATCATTAACTCACAAACTTTTAAGCACTTGGATTGGACCGGCAATGGTAATTCAAATCACCAGACCACATTCGGTAAGAGTGGAATTAGAGCATGGTAGTACTAGCAAGCTACACGTGAATAAAATATGACCATATGTGCAGAGGGTAAATCACATTGGTGTTGTTTACAAAATGGATGAAGAATTTGGCATAATCCATTAAGCGCCTACTGAAAAAACGAAGAAAGAGGTCGAGGACATCCGAAAACATTTGGAGAAAACTAGAAACCATATAGTTGACATGTTAAAATACTTATTTCCGACGTATGAAATATATTTCGGCTGCTTTGCACAGTCATCATCAGTCACCACATGCTTCTCCGTCAATGGCAGTCTCGCCGCATTTCTCTTCCTCCTCGCTCTCGAACTTTCGCTTCATGACATCACTCCAGACTCTATCGATGCTGGCATGCGTCATATCGTTGATGACATTTTAAAATACCTATTTCTGATGTATGAGATATATTTCGGCTACTATGCACAGCCATCATCATCCGGTTGTGCAAAGCTTAGTCTGGCCTAGAGTCGGGAGTGACGTCATGAAGCGAAAGTTCGAGAGCGAGGAGGAAGAGAAATGCGGCGAGACTGCCAGTGACGGAGAAGCATGTGGTGACTGATGATGGCTGTGCAAAGCAGCCAAAATATATCTCATACGTCGGAAATAGGTATTTTAACATGTCAACTATATTGTAATCCGGCGTAATTCACCTTCTAAAGTTTTAATACTAGAAACCATAATTTAACTGAAAAGCAAATCCAAGAGTTATTTGATGTACTGAAGAAATATATGGAATTTTTTGTTCAAAGAACAGGACATGCCAAAGTCAATGGGCATTTTGTTAGTTACGGAGAACTGCACGTTAATGAGTCTCAAACCGTATCGAGTACCCATCAGTTTACAAAAAGAAGTTGAAAACCAAATCGAAGAGCTAATTGAAATGGACCTCATTGAACCAAGCGATAGCAAATGGGCACATCCTGTTGTTTGTGTTGCCAAAAAGAATGGAAGCGTTAGGTTGTGTATCGATTTTAGACTATTGAATAGTTTCATAGTGCCTGATTTGTTTGGCAGTGTTAAAGTTTTTATACTTCAAAAATTTTAAAGCAGTGAAAGCTAGTGGAAAATGAATTGAGGACTTGCCAGGTAAAGGATGACAAAAAAGCATTTACCTTGATACTTCTTTTATTTTAAGAAATGGGATGTGAAGCTTTATACAGATGGAGATGAACAGGAAAAAAAACTTGATGTAACATAATATCCGTATGTCGTTGAACGTTTCTGAGTATAATCTAGCCTATGGTATAGTCTAGCCGAGGTCAGCAGCGTCGTCTTAAACAACTTGCAGGGACGGGATCAAAAGCTCTATCAAAGACGGCGGCGGACAGGCTCCAGGTCTGACAACATTGTCGGTTGTTTGCTGTTTCAATAGTCTAACACATCTTGTCTTAGCTCTGAGCATCTCACGGCCAGCTACCAGCTTCCTTCCAGTTTTTCTCATCTCCCTCGATCACGGCGGACTTAAATGTGCTGACTGGGCAACGGCGTCACAAATTACTGTGGACCTGTGACGTGAAAAGAAAATAGCTCTGCGGCGAATCACCGGGAGTACAGCGCCTCTAGCGGCCAAACACAGAAACACATTATGCAAAGTGTTTTGCTAGCAATTGGGTGCTTGTTTGAAGCTTTAATATTAGAATAGCGTTAAGTACGAACTTTAATTTAAGAAAAATGAAAGCTATAAGTGCTTTTAGATTTAAGGCAAATAATTAAAGTTAAGTTATGCAGCATTCTGATATAATAAAGAAAACCACAACCACATGTCATGGAACCTTTAAGGTAAGGTTTACAGTTAATTTTCCTAACATGATTCATATCCCATGAAAATCGCTAGGGATTTAATATTCAGAGTAGAACAAGCTGCATTTATAACTGTTATAGACTTAACGAAGGGATACTGGCAGATTCCCATGCATGAAAAATCCAAGCATTTCACCACTTTTGTAACACATTCGGGGCATTATCCATGGAAAGTGTTACCTTTTGGGATGAAGAATGCCGGAGGAACATTCTAGAAATCAATGGATGAATCATTATTCTTACATCGTGATTATTGCTGTTCATACATCGATGATGTAGCCATTTTCTCTAACAGTTGGGAAGAATATTTAAAGCATATAAGACAAGTCTTTAAAACATTAAGGGAAGTAGGACTTACTGTTAATCTTGGAAAATGCGTGTTTGGGAGAACTCGGGTACACGTTTTGGGTCATATTGTAGGTTCCGGTCGGCATACACCAGATCCAGAGAAGATTGAACCTGTAAAGAGGATATCAAGACCTACTACCTAGAAAGAGCTAAGAAGCTTAATTGGACTAGCAAGTTATTATAGGAGTTACATACCCAATTCATGCAAATAATTTTGCCACTAACAAATCTAACCAAGAAGAAAGTACCGATTAATATACCTTGGGGTTCCGCTGAGGACTAAGCGTTTACTCGATTGAAAGAGGAATTGATGAAGATACCTATCTTACACACCCCAGATCTTGACAAGCCGTTTCAGTTGTACAGTGATGCATCAGCTACAGCTATTGGCTTGTGTCTCACACAAAAGAATGCCAAGGGAGAGGAAGTACCTATTGCTTTTCTCAGAAAGAAACTAAACCCCAGTCAAACAAAATGGTCTACGATTGAGAGAAAGGCATATGGAGTTTTAGAAGCATTAAAAAAATTTGATACTTGGATATTTGGGGCGGAAATCCAGATATTATCAGATCATAACCCTTTAACATATTTGACAGATGGCCTTCCACACAGCACCAAATTAGCAAGGTGGGCTTTAGCGCTGCAGCAATACAATTTGAAAATTACTTATTGTAGGGGTGTTCAACATGGAAATGCTGATGCATTATCAAGGCTTAAGTTAGATCCTTCTTAATAAAGTAGGATCAGGTGCATGTATTTTTATATTGAATTGTTACAGTGTATTATAAGGATATAATTATTAATTTTTTTAAATGTTTAAAAAAAATATTATTAATAACATAGTGCTCCGGATAATCTGGTACATGTCCATAAAAGAATGTAAACAAAAGATTTTGTTTTAGCAGCATCGTCACTCCTGTGACGGATGTGCTTTCCCTCATGGGAGTAGTAAAGTTTCATTGACATTATGAACAGATTATGAAATTTTTGAAGGAACTCACGAAACCCCATGATGATGAACTAATGAACTCATGAAACTGCATGGTAGTAAAACTGTGAGAAATTTTGCTCGAGCTGAAGTAGAAAACATGTACTGGAGAATGAGAAATATGAGAGCATGTTATAATAGTGAGATGTACGAGGATTCTAAAAATTTAAGTTAGTTTTTATATAAAATTTTATGGGACTGTTTTTGTTTTGGATGCCTGATAAAGCTGGCGTTGAAAATGTATATTTTATGTTAGAGTAATAAAGGTTATTATTTAAGTCCCATAAATTGCTTAGCCTTTTGTTGAAAGGAAACTAAAAACCCATACTATTTATCTTAAAGTATCTCTACCAAGCAAAATTTATTAATGACTATGTTATTTTATCTCTCAACACCCTTTATTGAAAAATGCGTCCCAAAAATGCAACAAAAGAAAGCGGCATAAAAGTATACGACATAATTTTACATGTACTTAAATACTATTAGTTCACAACAGCTTTAATCTATTACAATATTTCGTAAGCTATAGAATATGCTTCACATGTATTTTTTACATATATTTAAATACTATTAGTTCACAACAGCTTTAATCTATTGTTACACTATTTCGTAAGCTGTAGAATATGCATCACATGTATTTTTCTATAAATAGGTTACACTCATAAAAATTTCAACATAGGGTTACCAGGCGAAATACGTGAAAGATGAGCGATAAAATGACAAAGTCAATTAATATAGTTTTAATATGGCATTCATGAAACTAAAAAATTAGGGGGGCTCAGGGGGATCTCCCCCTGACAAGGCTCGAACAGCAGAGTTATTTTTTTTTCTTTCTATCCAGGTAGCAGTTTCCAATTGTGGGTATTTTTTTTCTTGTATATAAAAATATTGCGCTGTTCTCAGTAATGCATCAACATTGAAAGAATCCTGTTTTAAACGTGCCATAGTTGTTCACTTTTTCTTTTTTAAAAATCAGGATTTTCTTCATATGCTTGTTTTTGAATGTTTTACATTCTTGATAGAGAAATCCCCGATAGCATACTAACTGGTTTTGATGGTTGAATAACTGGAATTGATAATCTTCTATTAGCTTCTTCATCACAAGCTTTTAGGTATACATTTTACTAACTAGAAATTTTTTTGTTCAAGGATTGTATATAAAAATTTCACTTTTTGAAAATTAATGAGAAGAATTTTTTCTTAAGTCTTTTTTTTTTTTTTTTCTCATTTTGAACATTTTTTCAATTTGCATTGCTAATCAGCTCTAAAGGATAAAGAATTAAGAGTGTGTTGCCATCTTTTTGGGACATCTTGTTTATATACATATATATATATATACAGTCAAACCCCGATTTAGTGCCATCTCGAAATAGCGCCAATTCCGCTTAACCGCCAATTATGTCTATGAACAAATCTGTCAAATAGGAATTTCAATGTAATAGATCCGTTAAAGCGCCAACTCGATATACCACCAGAATAAAACTTGCCTAGTGTAACAAATTTTCTAGAAATTACTGGATATGTTTTTTGCACATCTTTCTTTTTAAACTTTTTGTTAGATTTCCAAAGAGTCCCTTGCCTTCCTACGTCTATATGCTTTCAAACTCAAATAGTATTCAGTAGTAACGAATTCCTATTCATTCTCTTTTGAAAATGGAGAACAAGTATGAACAATATTCGAAGAAACCTCTCCACTCCTCCCCCCCCCCCCTTCTCGTTTTCGCCGCCTTCCAGGGAAACGGGGTGAAATGCAAAATCTGCCATCCAAAGGTTAGATTAGTCGTTGAATGATCGAAGAATTTAGCAGTTAAATCTGCAAATTAACCAGAGTCTTATTTCATGATGGCAAAAAGAGCTGTATTAACATAACAGTTTCGGAAAAGCGGGAAATTTGCGAATATAAAGAGAGAAATGTGACTGCATCGCAAATCATTTTTCTACATTGTGGAGAAAGCCTGTTAGCAGGCGCTGCATAGGAGACATTTTGAAAAATCCCGAGAAATGGATTAACACCAACGATCTGCAGTCAAATGTGAAAAAACTGAAAATACAAAGATTTAGAAGATGCCCTTTGCACATGGATGGATACTACAAATGAGTGCTAAAAATGCGACTATAACTGAGGACATTATTAGAGAGAAAGCAAAAGTCCTTGGCCAGCAAATGGACATCACAGATTTCGAGTGTAGTAGCGGCTGGTTGAACAGATTTAAAAAGCAACGAGGATTCTCGCAGTATATACGAAGTGGTGAGACTGCAGGAGTTGATGAAGATGTGATAAATGGTCGTAAGAAATTGAGTGCGCTGATTTTAGAATATAAAGCTGAGGACGTTTACAACATGGATGAAAGTGGATTTTTTTTACCGCCTGCAGCCAGATAAAACAATTTCTAGTGGGCCTGTTAAAGGCTGCAAAAAAGCTAAAGATCGTGTGTCGCTGGTGTTCTGCACAAATGCAGATGAATCTGATAAAAGAACTCTGACAGTGATTGGAAAATCAGCTAAGCCCAGATGTTTTAAAAATTTTAATCCTGCCCTTTATGTTGATTATGAGAACAACAAGAAAGCTTGGATGACTGCAGCATTATTTAAAAAATGGCTAGCGAATTTCAACTCAGAAATGCGAAGAAAGAAACACCATGTTTTAATGATTTTGAATAATGCCCCTTGTCACAAAACACACCCAATGAGCAATATCCGCATTGAATTTTTACCTCCTGATTGTACTGGAGTTTTACAGCCTTTGGATGCGGGTATAATAAATTCATTCAAAGCTCATTATCGAAAGTATCACGTCCGCCATATTATTGAAAACATCAGCAAAGGTGATTTTTCGCCAATCCTTTTACACGATGCTATTCGCATGATAAAAAAAAAGCCTGGGATGAAATTTCACCAGAAACTATTGTTAACTGCGAGAAACTTACTGGATTAATTCAATCTGAAGGGTTTACTCCAAAGCAAAATATTACAGCACTGCAAGAACTACAAAATGAAATACACAAATTGACAGACCTTGAGCATCCTCTGTCGGCAACTGAGTATATTAATATAGACAAAAGTGTTTCAACATTTGAAGATCTGACAATCGATGAAATTGTTAAATCAGCTACCAATCAAAATCAAAATTTAGATTCATCTGACAGTGAATCTGAAGAAGATGAAACACCACATGTTACATCGGAGGAAGTGAAAAATTGCATTGGGAAAATATGATTTTTTTTAGAAAAAATGCGACAGATAGAAAAGTGCAAAACAATCTCTTAGTTGTAGAAAAGGATATTAAAAAAATTAATATTGAAAAGAAAACTCAAACTACCATTTTAAAATATTTCCAATAAATTCAGTTTGAGTTTTAATGTAAGTGTGTGTCTGCTATGAGCAAAAATATATATTTTATCCAAGTTTGTTTGTTGTGTTTATTTCAAACCTACACGAGGGGTCTTTAGGGCGGATGATTTTTTAAGGGGTTCTAAAGCGCATTCACGATACATCTGGAAAAAACTGCTGGAGACTCCAGAATGTTAGATCCGTCGCCGCGCGAAAAGCCTGAGCCCTGGATCTTCACACTTTAGCGATAGTGTTTATTCTACTCTGAAACTTCTTTATATAGGATTGACGATATAAAACAGTAAGTGCATCTTAATTTCATAGTACAATTTGATAATTTAATTCCAGCAGAATTGAATTATATTACCTATTATTAAATAAAATGCATTATGATATTGAGTTTTACAATAGTAATAACACCATATCAAAGTTTATTTTTATCCATTGCATAATCTAATATAATTCGATATACCGCCGCACTCGTTATAGCGCCATAATTTTCTCGAACGGATAGTAGCGTTATATCGGGGTTTGACTGTATATATAATTGGTAGCCCCCAAACAAGGGTCTCTTTTGAAAACTTGCCTCTCAATTTAGATGGAGTCTATTGTGTTGGCTTAATTCAGAGTGGTTACTTAAGTAAAACAATACTTCCCTTTTGTCTGTCAATAAAACCACCAGAGCCCATTTTGTTTTGGAATTTCATGTTTTTAGGATACTATTCTACTTATTTATTTCAGGTAGAATGTATAAATTTAGAAAATTCAACTACTTGTCTTTATCTTCATTTTATGGGTGTGCCTGTTCCTCGTTTGGGAGAGCTGAAAGAAAAGTATGTCATATAAACATTATTATTAAATTATTTTCGCAACTGATTACACATTGTTAGCTGTTTAGTCCAGCTTTGCACAGCTTTATTATAGGTGTTACCCCTTAACTTTTCAAAGCAGTTGTCAACTGATGTTTACTACACTAGTGAGCTAATTAGCTAGTCGTATTCTTTACTTCAGAATAAGTGTATTTTCTCAACAACTAAGAATACTCCCCCCCCCTCCCTTAAAAAAAAAAAAAAAAAAAAAAAAAAAAAAAAAAAAAAAACCCTTAATGCTGGTAAATTTAAAAATTTGAGGGTAGTGGGAGAGAGGATTTTGCCCCAGGGATTAATGTGAAGATTTATATCTATGTTACTCTCCGTATTTCAAGGCTGGCTTAGGGTTAGGAAAGAAAAATCATGCTTTCCAGTCAAGGTCAAGAAGATAAAGGTTACCCATGAGGGTTTGCGTTTACATAGATTTTTGAGTAATTTACCTAAATTTTGTTGACTGTGATGCAAAAAATATGCAAATAATCAGTTTTGCATGTGCAAAAACCCATATTTCTCAAGATTATGAACCTTTGTGATCCACTTTTATTAGACTTCAGTGCAATTCCTGCCTATTAACCCATTTTATGGAAGAATAATTCCAAAAAAATTGTATTTTGCTTTTAATTTTTTTTTTTTTTTTTTTTTTTTGGGGGGGGGGGGGGTGGGATAATCATTTTTTTTCAATTATTTTTTTAAAGCAGGCAGAATGTTCTCTGTTAGAAAATCAAATTTTTTAAAGAGTATGTTGAGAAATAAATGAAATTCATCTAAGAAAGTCAAAATTCACTCTTAATCTCATTTTTCTGATGACATTTAAAAGAAACTTAAAATCCATTTGAAAAATCATTTTCTTGATTTGCCTATGATAGAGGAAATATAGTTGTCAAATGACAATTCAGTTTGTAGAAATATAAAATGTGGGAGGAGGTGATCAGTAATAATAATAATAATAATAATAATAAAAGTAAAAAATGGTACAAACTTAAACAATAACTGATTATTATTATTGTTTTATTTTTCCCAATAACTGTCTCTTATGTTATTTAGCCTCACCATGGTACAGTGGTTATGCCACTGGAAATGGTAGATGGCCGAAGTGTGCAGGTGCCGGGTTCAGGTCCCATCGCGCAGCTGTCGATCTAACGGTCTGGAGTTTTGGTAGGTTTTTTTGCAGATGCAACGTGAATATACGTTAGAACCCCTTAGAAAGTCCTCCTACCAGGGCACTCCCCCTTGGCAGATCGCCCTAGTGTAGCATTGCCGGAATCATACACTTATGTTATTTAATCAATGCCACCAGTATTGTGCAGCTAAATGAATGGTGTAGGTGCCTATATTAAGCAGACATCAAAGCTCTTTTTGTATGTATTGATTATGTAATAAAATCAGCTACTACATGATGAAGGAATCATTTTTAAACTAGTTGCTCAAGGTGACTAGCTTTGCCACCTCATACTTTAAGTGTTCTGTATACTTGGCAGTAGTGCTCACTATGTTGGTGCTTTGGGGCTCAAGCCTTTCTAGAAAACATCTCATTGGTGCGGAGCACCCACAAAACTTTTAAGGAGTGTTTTCTGTTACTCTCACAGAAAAATTCTACCAATATAATGCGACCCAGAAATTTTTCATCAAGATAATTAGAAAAATCCTATATTTAGGCCTTGAATTTAGCATGAGTCGAGTGTTTACAGGAAATGATCAGTCACAAAACATCGTATTATATTTGTTCTAATATAGTATTTTGAAAAAATCAGTTTTCTTTGCAGAAAAGATCATTTATAGAATTATTCGATTTTTTGTTCCAATCTACTGGAGAGTTTATTTACAGGACCACCCAAAAGAATTTCAATACATTAATGGCATGGACATCTTCTATATATTACATAGTCAGTGTTTGGTCCATGCCCAAAATGTCGCCATTTGTCGTTGATCTTGGCGAGTTTTACTGAAATATTGCCAATTTTTCAGTAAAACAATACTTGGTAATAGTCAGTCATTTGGTGCTTGCTCAAAATATCCGCATTTGTCATCGTCCTTGGTGAGTTTGGACAAAATTTGACCACATTTGGCAATAGTCTGTCATTGTTTGGTCCATGCCCAAAATCTCGCCATTTGCTGTCAATCTTGGTGAGTTTTCCTGTAATATCGCTAAATTTGGTGATAGTCAGTCATTGTTTGATCTATGCCTAAAATCTCGCCATTTGTCGCCGACTTAGGTGAGTTTTGCCGAAATATCACCAAATTTGGCACCTAAAATTATTTTGTATTTTGCATAACTCTAAATATTTTACACGTAGAATTTCTACATTTTGTATTTAGAACTATTGTAACATCTAACTGTGCATCTCTTTTTTTATTGCAATTGACTGGGTAGTTTATTTACAGGGACAGCCAAATGACTTTAAATACATTAAGGTGTATGGATACATTCAATTCTTTAAAAGTCTGTGGTCTATTACTACTTCGGCTATTTCCAAAATCTGGCAAACTATTGCAAGCTTGTTGGCTTTCGGTGAAATATCGCCCAATTAAGTGTCAGAAGATGATGTTTCAAATTGAACCCCAGCTTGGCGATATCATAATATTTGGCTAGAAATCACTAAACCTTACTGTTACTGCAGTATTTTATCTCTTTGAAACGAAATAAGTTTAGATGAAGTGGGTCGAAAATATTTTTGATTTAATAAGACGTGCAAGGAAGTCGTGTTGTCCACATCAGATTTTTATCTATTGCATTTATTTCTTCAAGTAGGTTTCCTAAATTTTTATTATTAACTATAGCAAAGACATCCACATAACTCTGCCAAAATTTTATGGTTTTGTTTAATTTTATATTTTCTTCAACATTCCTCATTTTCCATTCAGTGATAATACCTGAAATGGGAGATCCCATTGGGACACCTTGTTTTTGTTTATAAAAGTTTGCATTAAATTGAGAGTATGAATTTGAAAGGATTAGGTTTATGGTGCTATTGAGGGTTTCTTTGTTTTCATACATTTCAAAGATTTACTTAAAACAACTAATTTTACTCAGTGAAGTGATAAAATTAGTAGAAACACTTACTGAGCGAAGTGTTTTTACTAATGTTTATTATGAACTATATATCAGTGATAAATTTTTTTTATTTTTGTCTTAGGTTCTTTTCCTTGTTAAAGAATATTATTGATGGAAAAGAAGAGATAGATATGGAGCATATGATAACTCTTGTTAAAAAGAAAAAGTTGTATATTTTGAGCAGTGTAAGTAATTAAACTTCAATACATTGAAATATATTAGAAGAAAAAAATTCAGACAACTGAAATATTCTTTTATACTAAAGACCAGTTTAAAATAGCTGCATTCAATGCACCAGAAATTAATACCACCAGAAATCATTTCCATATGAGACATGCTAACATGTAATAAAGGATTTACCAAAGACAGGTGCTATTGCATGTAACTTTATACAAAGTAAATTTACATAATATTGTTTCATACTCGGTCCTGTAATGCCAGTGCTAGAGAAATTTTTTTTTTTTATTTGTTACATTTCTTGTCCATCTGCTTCATTTCTTATCTCGAAAAATTTTCAACTTTTGAAAAAAAACATTATCCTTCCAGTCTTATTAAGAATAAACAATCACCGGGAGAAAAAATCTAAATCTTATTCTAAACTACCTATACACACATTTGAGAGCTAGAGCTCTTTAAACTAAAACAATAGACACATTTTAAAAATTAGCACCAAACTACGATGTTCCAAAATTAACTACAGCTGGAGCACACAGTTTAAATACTGTCGTCTATCGGAAACTGTCTTCTTTTATGGAGCGACTACTTAGCACATGTGTGCAACTTCTGCAATGACTCAGCCGATCATGATGCCACTTGGAATTAGCATGATTCATTGCTCAAGGATTATGTCACTTTTGTTTTGTGACTACACAGCAGTTCAACTTCAGTTATTCAATGCGGCAATTTTGCCAATATATATTTTTGTAGTGCTACAGATTGAACTTTAATTAATAATTAGAAAGTAAATAGAAGACATTAAAATGTTTTCATTTGAACTAAAAATTATTAGGTGACTAGAATTGAGTTTCAGTGCATAAACTGAGTTGAGATAACTTTACTAATTCTTTATAAGTAGTACTAGATTAACACTTGTTTGCCACAACATCAGAGAAAGGAAGGACTTCATGCTAATTGACAATTGATGGTAGTATGTAATTTGGCATTATGCTGATTTTGCATACTTTTTGATTAAAAGCAGTACACAAATTAATATCGATTACTTATACCCAATAATGTTGAGTGATTATGTTAATTGGTTTTTTTTTTCTAGATTAAAAAGTCTTTAAAAAAAAGTTTTTTTTTTTTTTTTTTTTTACTTCTTAAATTTACTTATTTTTCAAAAATTACTCTTTTATTGATAGCAAATCAGCATAACTCTCAGAATTTTAACTCTAGAGTAAGCACTGTAAATAAAGTAAAAATAATCAGTGACAGTGCATAGCGTATTGGCCCGAATATAACACAGTGTTTTTTGACCGATCATTGCCTGTAAAAAACCTCACTTGCATTAAATTCGAGTTCGAAATATAGGATTTTTCTAATTATCTTGATGAAAAATTTTGGGGTCGCATTAAATTCAGGCCGCATTATATTTGGGCCAATACAGTATATATATATATACATATACATATTTATATTTTTTTGAAGAAAATAATGATTTTAGATGACATTTTGCATTCATTATACTGTGTTGATTAGTGTGATATTTAGAACACAATTATTGTGTACTAAAAATATAAATTGCATTACAAGAATTTTTAAATAAAACTACAATTGTAATTTCTATATAAAAACTATGTTACATAAGAATAATAAATATGTACATATTTTACTTTTTTTTTATAAGAAACCAGTAATAGATTTCTAATATGATTTTGAACCCTGAAAATGTGCATTATTTGAAGGATTAGTGTTTTCTGACACTTCGTTCCCATTATCTTGGTTTTTGAAAAAATCAGAACTGTTCTGAGTGCTTTCACAGCCTATTTTATTCTAGTTTTTTTTTGGGGGGGGGGATGCCATTTCTATCTTTAGCAGAAGAGCATGTAGTATCATCATTATCCACATTCATTAACTTGTTTATAACATCCTCCTCTGTTATTTTTTTCTGTACACTGTTCACAATCATCTTAGTGTAATCATAAAAATTAATTGCATGCAGTAGTGATAATTGCTTTGATAGTTCTTGAAGCACAGTGTTAGATTTACTGTCTACATCTTCATCATAAGGAAAATTTAATAAATTTTCTTCAGATCTAGTGAATTTTTGAAAACCTCCTCATTGGAAACCATATCCGATGGTTTCTTTGGCAACTTCTCTCCATGAATCGTCTGTGGTTCAGACTGGAATAAGAAGGTTGACATCAAATTCATATTATTTTTCATTATTGAAATGAAATAACTTATTTGACAAAATTTGTTGAAATGCTTTTTAAAACTATGGATTACACCTTGATCCATAGGCTGAAGTTTCAAAGTTGCATTGAGGGGATAGATATTCAACATTTACTACTTTTAAATTTTTAATTTCCTTCGTCTGAGCAGTGCAGTTGTCAACTGTTAACAAAATTTGTTGGTTCTCCTGTGTTATTTTCTTGTTCAGAGCTCGAATCCAGTCTTCAAATAATGCACCAGTTATCTGTACTTTCTTATTAGATCAATATGTAACAGGTAATAATTTCAAATTATTGAAACAGTGAGTATGCTGAGAATTCTCAATTATCAATAATGGCAGTTTTTAATTACCCAACATATTTGCCCCAAGAAGTAGTTACTTTTCATTTTGCATGTTTAACTCCTTTGTTAGCTTCAGCTTCCTTATCTGTTTGGGTTCTGTAATTTGTTATGGATAAGAATTAAGAACAAAAACCAGGGAAGTAAAACATTTTTTCAGATCAAGATTAACAGTTTTTTCCCTCCTCACCAAACAGGGAATTCAGAAACTGCTAGTTCAGATCGTAATGTGGGTCATTATATTAAGTCTTTGTCCTTTCATAGTCATTACACCAAATGTGAAATAATGTTATTTTAATTGGAAGTCAATTAAGACTTTAAAAATCTATATATTGTTGTGAATCTTCAGGGCAACCCGCTATTCTGGGCTTTAAAATAGTTTAAAATTCGTATTCTACCCATCAAATAGTTAAATTTTGCATTTTGTTGCATCAAGATCGGTTAACTAGTTAGAATGCGAAACATAGAGTTTTGGGTTTCCCCCATTGATTAATATAGTGTTCTCTAAAAATCTCAAGAAATATTGCCTGTAGGCCTTACCTAATATCACTTTTGAGGACTTATTTTTTATGCCAAATTTGGTGACATTTTGCCAAAAAGTCGCCAAGCCTGGTGACATTTGGTGTAGTTTTCCCTATGGTCTTGTAAAGGTGTTTTTTCTGCATTAACATCAGATATTAGTCCTGTATTCATTAATATTTCTTTGATGTAATCAAAACACGTTTGTTCCGGGACCCTTTAGAGAGGTCCTCAGTTTTCTGGAATGTACATCGGAAAGTATAAATTGGTGCGGGCGGCCCCAGTCCAGTCAGTCTTGCTTCTGATTGTTCAGAGAGCAGATGTCCGTGAAAGCCCAAGGCTTTGTATTGATGCTATAGAGATGGTATTTTCATTTGTTTTAAGTCTTGTTTTTAAGTGCTGTGTGTAAATTCTTCATAGCCAAGTCTTGAGGGACTGTTTACGATTTCCCTCATAATTTTCCATTGGATTTTTGCCTGTGGAAGTATTTTATTTTGTGTGAGAAATACAGCATTTGTGAACGCTTCGTGCTAAGCAGACTGTTATAAGCAGGTTATACTGGCTGATTGTGCTTGTGAATTTTGTACAACTGATTGTTGATTGTGAACGCTTCGTTCTAAGCAGACTGTTATAAGCATGTTATACTGGCAGATTGTGCTTGTGAATTTTGTACAACTGATTGTTTGACGAAGTTCTAGAAGTAATAAAGTTCTTGTTCCATCCTGATACGTGGACTTTTTACTAGAACTTTCTACACCTACTGGACTTCAGAATGACAAACCCAGGAATCAGCAGAGTATTCGGTAATAATATCTTGCTGGGTCGTTCTAAAATGAGACAACTGTAGTGTTATTCCAAGACTGTTACTAGAAGGCAGAATTGTTTGCATGCGTAAATAAGTGAAACTTTTAAAAATATTAAATACATATTTAATTATGAATAAAATATTTAATTTTGTGAATATGCTTTTAATGGTCCTTTTGAAATGTATTTGAATGTGTTATTATTTTAATCAGAACTTTAGACTTAATTGTCACTATCCTTAAAAATATTTGTTTGCTTCCCCCCCCCCCCACTGTATAACTGTATAAAATTGAGAATTTATGTGCATTTTCTAGTCAATGAGTAATAATTTAGTGCTTCAAGAAATGTATATTCTTTTTAAAAACATATAGCAAATTTAAAAATTTTATTTTGAATTCATTTCACTGTTTTTAAATATTTTTTTTAACATCTAATATAAGTAATGTTTTGTTTTGTAGGTGGAAGACCATCCCCATGACCATATTTCACGCAATTTAATATCAGATTTTCTTTATGGTTCCTCTTTGGATGATGTAAGTGTCTTTGTTATGAAGAAGCAATCCAATATTTTTCTGAACGATTTTCCTAATTTTTTTTTTTTTAAACTTACACAGGATGGCTACCAGTCAGGAATGTCTGTAAAATGTCAGGAAAATGGAAAATAAGTCAGGAAAGTCTTGAAAATTATAAAATGGGTCAGGAAAATTCTTCACAAGCAATTTTCATCCATATAAACATTTCTTGGCAAATTTTTGTTTTTTGTCCGACTCCGGAGCGTGAACAATTCTGATAAATTGGATTTATTGATAGAATGAATGGATCAGAATTTTTGTAGGGTATGGATACCCATACCTGTTATACATTCAGCGTCGCAGTGTTTCTTGTAACTGGAGGTTCAAAATGCTATCTGTTCATGACTAAGGATAAAATATGGAACTTTTTATTATTATCACTGTGTATTCTTACAGGTTTGAATTGTATTAGACCAAAAGATAAATGCAGATGACAAATTTCAAACAAATTTTTAATTGTGTCCTCTAGATATATCAAGTAACAGTAGCACAAGCTGGTCGATATTGGTTAAATCTGAATTTATCAGTTTCCTACTTGAAACTCATAGTAATTATTTTCTATCTAACTTACTAGTTCATCTTTCCATAACTTACTAGTACTTATTACTAGTCCATCAAGAACTATATTGCAGTTAAAAATTTACTTCAAAGGGGGTTTAAAAAAGAGGTGCTGTTGTTGAGGGATTTTCTAATGGAGTAAAGGAAATTCACCAAATGCTGTTGCTAGGAAGGTCTCCAGACCCCCAATCCCATAGAGCACTAGCGAAATATTCTATTAAAATCAATGCTTTTAGAAGAATAGGAGTTGCTGCAAAAATCATTGATCAGTAGCCACATTAATACTATGAGAGCTTAATGTGACGCTTGCATAGATGTAGAAGGTGGCCAAACCTCTCATTAAATATAAAGCCATAAAAAGTTACGCTATTCCATTTTTATCATTGTTGTGCTCGTTTGCATATCAGTCTACATTGAACTCCTGTACAAATAGTTTTGCCACTTCTTGCCTTATAGAATGTGATATAAGTGCTCTAATTTCAAATGTATTAGAATCAACTTGCAAGTTGTGGGACAACTTGCTACCTTTTGAAAATATATGTATATATATATACCAGGTGATTCAAAATAGATGTTAAGGCGATTATTTTTTAAACCTTAAATCATCGAAACATACTTCCAATCAGCAAAATTCTTCAAATTAAGTGTAGCTTTCGGATATGGCAATTTTTTTACTGGGGGTTGTATACATATTAAAATACGAAATTTAATTTTTATACGGTCCCTCCTTTCCTACCCTTTATATTTAGAAGAATGTTGCTCTTTGCCTAAGAAAATTAATAAAACAAATCCCGTGTCTCTAAGTGAAATAGTTAGCAAAAAATTTATTTTTAAAATGATGACTTACACCACTTTACCTGCTGTGTTGGCATCGGTTTTCAAGCGAAAAAAATCTTTACTTTGGGGGATCAACTATGAGTTGAAAAAAGTTAAATAACGATCCCATTGTTGACAATTAAATGCGTTCAAATTCGTGAAATGAACAGGTTTAGTTTACTTGAACTGGTCGATGTTACTGTATGAAACTTTTTTGAGAGCGATCGACTAAACATATTTGCCTAAATTTACGACTAAATACATTTTGTAGTTTATTTACAGGGTCACCAAAAAGACAACACATTAAAATCTGCACCCAGCTTTAACACAAATGTGGATGGTCATTGCTTTGGGCATGTCCAAAATACGTCAAATATTAGGGAAGAGGTTTGGCGAAATATTGCCAAATTTGGTGCCAAAATTAAGTTTTTAGAACCAAACCCCACTTGCTGATATCGTATACATTTCTCCAAATCTTAATGTTGTTGAAGTACCATATCTCAATTTCAA
Source organism: Cheiracanthium punctorium (assembly GCA_038373885.1). Taxonomy (NCBI): domain Eukaryota; kingdom Metazoa; phylum Arthropoda; class Arachnida; order Araneae; family Cheiracanthiidae; genus Cheiracanthium; species Cheiracanthium punctorium. The sequence goes on from JAWZYV010014056.1 coordinate 112,547, forward strand.
ATTAAATAAGCTTTAATGAATTGCATCAAACGTTTATTTACAGGGTGGCCCAAAAGACTTTCAATACATTAAGATCTACAGCCAGCTGCAATGACAGTGAAAATCTACTGACAGTCAGTATTTAGGCTAATCGCAAAATACTGCCAAGCTTGAAGAGTTTGCCAAAATATTGTTTGGCAATATCTCTTATATTTAAGGAGAAATCGCCAAGCCGTAGTTAATGATTGTATCTCAATTTCAAATCAAATAAATTTTAATGAATTACATCATAGATGTACAAGGTAGTCATGCGGTGTCCACATCACTTTTTATGCATTTATTTCAGTAGATATACATAACTCTAGTAATAATAGCAGTATAAAACATTTGTTATAAAATACTTATCATTCTAAAATTCAATAAAAAAGCAATTCTAATAAAGCACTGCATAAATCCTAGATTCAAAGGAATTTGTAAAGAAACATGAATTTTAACTTAGATAGACATTTCATTAGAAGTATATCTTAAAAGTAACAATAGCACATATACTATAATAATAAAAAATAAGTGCAATACAAATTAACAGTGCGCACTATTCAAAATGGCCTCCATCAACTCCCATGCAGAGTTGCAGTCTTGTCACCAATGCATTTTGTACTCTGTCAAGTTCTTCAGATGTAATTTCTCTGCATGCTCGTGAAATTCGAATGCAGAGCTCTGGTACATCTTTAGGGGTTGTTTCATAAACAGTATTTTGCAAATGACTCCAGAGATAGAAATCTGGTGGAGTTAGATCAGGTGACCTGGGAGGCCATTCAACAGGACCTTCTAGCCCAATCCACCTATTTGGGAATTCTGTGTTCAGCCAGTTAGTAATTATACTGCATCTATGAGGAGGAGCACCGTCATGTTGAAACCAAATTCGTTGATGAACGGCCAACGGTACATCATCCAGGAAATCCTCAACAACACCACTTAGTATCAGATCACGATATCTTTCTGCAGTAAGGGAAATGCTGTATATACATAACTGGACCGATAATCTGAGTGTCCCATATACCGCACCAGACATTTACAGAAAATCGTTTCTGGTGCTGAGTTTCCCTAACTATCATTAGATTACTAGTGTTCCAGTAATGGTCGTTTTGGCAGTTAATGCCTTTATCCTGAGAAAACAAGGATTTATGGCATGTTGATTTAGTGTCCAATTACAGAAATCTAACCTTCTCTCAAGATCTGTGGGCAATAAGGCTTGACACCATGCAAACTGTAAGGGTGTAAGTTATGTTTCGAAGCAATCGCCACACATATGAGAAATATATGTTAAGTTCTTTTGTAACAGTTCGTATACTTGTTTGTGGATGCACAGTAAAATATCAAAGAATGTCTATGTCCATATCACAAATCGTTCTCAAGGGGCCAGTTGCACATCTTCTTGGAAGTAAAGATCCTGTATTTTTTAAATGATGCATAAATCGTTGAGCGTGCATAGAAGGCGAAGGTGAATTAGGAAAGCGTCTTTGGAATTCTCTGGCTGTTTCACAGTAATTCTCATTTTTAGCATAAATCCTAATAATTTAAAATTATTCCAAGTTACTGTACATATTTAAAATTCAATAAATAAATACATCTGTTTTCACAAATTATTGCTCCTAAAAATAATCTAGAAAATATTTGATGCAGTTTCTAGAAAAAATTACTAAATGAATTTCAAAAAAATTCACAATGAATAATCCAGAATGTAACTCTGTTCTGTTTATGCTAGAAAAATCATCTGCTATATCGGTAGAAGAAAAATTGTCTGTTATTTCCTTTGAGAAAAATAATGTATACCAAAAAAAAAAAAAAAACTACTCCAAAAATATTGTCTGCATTCATTTTTTTTTCTTTTTTACTTTTAATAATGCAATATATTATAATGGCAACTTGAAAAGTTCTAAACGAATGTATTTTTCTTTTCCTTTTTGTTATATTATGTAGTATTGCAATATGCATTGTAATTGCCAGCTTAGTCGCTTTATAGAGTTTTGGCTATTTTATGAACCTAACTAGCCACAAATTTTTGAAAATGCTACAAATATATTTCGACCAATTCTTTCTGTTTTCAGTAATTTCTGGCGATTCTAGCCAATTTCAACTGTCGTTGATCATACTGTCCATTCCACTAGCACTTTGAACTGGGAGACGGAAAGTGCCTGGTTCGAAACCAGGTCGCATCCGCTGATCTAATTGTTTGCAGTTTTCCCATGCTTTTCTCCAGAAACTTCGCCTAAATATGGATTAGGACTCCTAGAAAGTCCCCCACAGGGGGAATCCCATCCCCAACTTAGATTGCTACTAGGCATAGACTAGACTGCTATTAGACTCCTACGGCCTAGACTACTGTCCGGATGTAGACAATGCAGTAGGGCAGTTTCACTTGACATCACGATTCAGTCCTTTTAGGGCAGACATTCCACAGTAACGAGGCAAAAACAAAATTTTATTTTGTTATTGTAATCAGTAATGAGTAGTTTATTTTTCTCTTAGCTTGAAATTCTTTTAACTACTTTTTGCTTTGATTCTAGCCAATTTTCTCCCGTCAGAGTTAGTAGAACCAGGGCCGTAGTCAAAGGGGGGGTTAGGGGGGTCATAACCCCCCCCCCCCATGAGAAATTTTTGCCATACAAAATGTATAGACTTCACTACATTATCACACTCACCTATACATATATATGAGTTGTAGTAGTCGTAACCCCCCCCATGAGAAATTTCTGGCTACTGATTATAATCCACGAATGAGTTGTATTACTTTTGTGTAACTTAATTCATTATCCATCTGTGGGTCCGACTATGTGTACTGTAATTCATTTGCTAGCCCTATTTGTCTTTCTTGTTTCATTATAATGGGTATAGCATCATAATCCATGCTTCGGTCCTATTTGTCTTCCTTGTTTTTTTATGTTAGAAAGCATTTTCTTACAAAAGGAAATTTACAAAAATGTCTACATATTTTCAATTAGAAATTAATTGCAATTTACAGCTACAACTCAGTGCATAGACATTCACACATCTTTCAATTTGTTCAATAATGAAAAGAACCACTGCCATTACTTTTATTAGAAATTGCCAAGCATATATTTCAAGAAGAATTCTGGCTGAATTAATCTCCAGAATTTACCCATCTATAGATTGAACACTAGCATAAAGTAATGTCAGTTGAAAAGTAATTACATTTTTCTCACTTTGGAGACATCCCCTTATTGCTTGGTGACAAATGCCAAAATTGATATATCTCGGAAACTATTTCACGTAGATTTTCTTAGGCAAAGAGCAACATTCTTCTAAATATAAAGGGTAGGAAAGAAGGGACCGTATAAAAATTAAATATTATATATATAGGGTGGTTATTAATTAACGTGAGATGTTCAGAGCCCTCTAGCGAGTAAAGTATTGGACGAAACTTAACCAAATTTGATGAGCATGCATAGTAGACCATGGGATTTGGATTTCCAAAAAAAAAAAAGTAGTTCCAAAATTTGCCACTGGGGCAATTTTGGCGCTGCAAAAGTGCCCCAGAGGTCCCCTCGATCTCAATCCTTGCGATTTTTGGTGTTGTTTATTAACGCAACATTTATTTCGCAACGTTAAAGGATCAAATAAAGTTACACGTGAGACAAATCAACTCTGATATGCTGCGAGCGGCAGTAGAAAATATCATGCATCGTATACAGTTCTTGAAATTTACCAATGGTGCGCATATTGAACCAAATTTGTAAGTAAAATTGGTGTTTTCTATATTGTTTGTCAATTAACCATTCAATAATTACGCTAATACACTTTGGCAGTGCCAAAATTGCCCCAGTGGCAAATTTTGGAACTATTTTTTTTTTTTTAAATCAAAATCCCATGGTCTACTACGCATGCTCATCAAATTTGGTTAGGTTTCGTCCAATACTTTACTCGCTAGAGGGCTCTGAACACCTCACGTTAATTAATAACCACCCTGTATATATATATATATATATATATATATATATATACATACAGGGTGTCTGAAGAAGTGGGTAATGTAAATTGAAAAATGTTCAAAATGAGGGCGAAAAAAGATTATGCTACGTGAAAACTCCTGTTATTAATTTTCAAAAAGTTACACTTTTTAAATTTGTATGTGACCCGTGCAAAAAAATTCTCTTTGTAAAATGCACCCCATACTCTAATCAGGTGACATACAAATTTGATAATTATATCCTTAAAAGTGTCAGGGATATGAAGATAATTATAACGGTGATTTAAACCACTTTTTAGTGGCTCTTAAAGGTAAAAAATCATACCCAATGATCATATTTCAGGGTTCGCACAGAAATTATGAAAGAAAATCTTTTTTCTACTCTAGCAATAAAATAATGTATAGCCTCTGATAATCTTTGTTTAAAAATATCTCTGAAATATATTAGGGACGTAATGAATATTCGGCCACTATTCAGTATTCGGCATTTTTACCGAATATTCGGTATACCAAATATTCAGTTGGCTGAATATTCGGTAAGCCAAATACTGAACAGGTATTTGGCCGAATAGTTGTAGCTGAATATTTCTACGATTCCACTGAATAATTTCAGAACAGAGAGAAAAATATGTTTTTTAATGCATTTACAAATAATATTGCTTAGTTATACTGCAATATGTTAGTCTCATATAATAAAATATCCTAAGTTAGTGAATTTTAAACTGAATGAAACATAATTTAATGTATTTAATAATATTATAGAAATGCAGACTTTTCAACTTGGTGACACTACTTGACTTGATTTTCTAATTTCTTTATTTGGTTGGGGTAGGAGGAATTTTCAGATCCTCAATTATGTAGTTTTAAAAAGCTGCTAAATATGTTTTGCTCAGAGGCTGTAGAGCCCAAAACATGATAGGATAATGTATAGTTACCACATTAATCACATTTACCATAGCATATTTATTAAATTATAAATATCTCAAAATATAATTGCTTCTATTAGTGTGTAACTTTGTAAAAGATAATTTTTCATGACGAACATTTTTTAGTTTTACAGATAATATACTGTTGTGTGTGTTGTTACCTACAAATAATATAAAATGAATTTAGTTTTTTTAGTACTTAATTAGAAAATTAAAAAGCAATATTTTATTTACAATTAAAATGAAATTTAAAAAAAAGTTTATTATTCAGCTGCAGAAATTCGGTATTCGGGCTAAACTATGTGCCGAATATTAGGTATTCAGCCTGAGCTATTGACTGAATATTCAGCTGTTAGGCCAAATCACCATTCGTAACATCTGTAAAATGCATGACAAAAGGCTAAAATTTGGTACATCACCTGATGAGTGTATGGGGTACATTTTGCTAATTGGAATTTTTGTAGGAGGGTCGTATACAAATTTAAAAAGTTCAAATTTTTTTGTAATGAACAAGAAAAATTTTTTCTTGAAGTCTTTACTTCCAACCTTATTTTGGATTATGTTTTCAATTTACACTGCCCACTTATATCTAATAAATTGATAAAGAATTAAAGCCTGTTAATGTCTTTTTAGGGCACTCTGTATATATATATATATATATATATATAACTTAGAAAATTTATAATGAAAAACCCCCAAGCCAGTCATTGTTAATATATCAAAACATTGTAAAATGCATTGTCCTCGTCAGAGGGGGAAATGCACAACAATACACCATAGGTTTCAGACTCACAGCCTGAGATTTTGCCAAGGTAATGTATTATATTCATGGCTGTATTTTACAAAGATTAATTTAAAAGTGTTAAAACACTTTAAAGATATTTATAAAAGCAGGGCCGGCCACAGGGGGGGTGCTGCGGATGCAAAGCACCCGGGCCCCGGCTTCAGAGGGGCCCCCAAATCAAAAGTAGCTCTCTATATTTTTTTAATCTTACATTTAATCTAACACACAGCTAGAAATTTCAATTTCATTAAATTATGTTAGTTGAATAAAAGTATTGCTACTCGGTATCTTCAAAAGTTAAAACATCATTAAAAAGAGGTCCTTTTCTACTGGGTTCAATAGGATATCCCATATCAATTCTCTTTCACCTTTTTTCAAAGGAGGGAAAAAACATCTGGACCCCAGGACTGGAGAGATAGAGATGTACTGCACAGTCCTTTTCCCCCTTTTGTCTGTTGCTAAAGCTAATGGTTTCCTGAGAATTATCGGGCCTGGGAACGGAATTTAAAATGACCCAGACTTTCTTATCGAAATCTTCAGAAAAGACTAGTGTTGAAGAGTGACCTGGAGTGACCAGTGTGAGGCCTGGAGTAGACATCGGCCCGCTTATACGGGGCCCTTTCATTCTGATATATATGAGCATATGCATTCACACATACTTCAAACATAAATTGTTTTTTGAGTATATTGATCATACATGTATACATATGTGTGATGCACATACATTTCTACTGTAGGTAATAGTGTTGTTTTATTATTTCTAGGCCCCTTATTCAATGGGGCCCCCGGCTAACTGCCCTGTTTGCTCTTGACTGTAATCAGGTTCTGGGAATAATCTCATTTTCTTTGTAAAAACCATTTTCATAAATTTCCCAGTTCGCTGTTTCACAAAGTTATTAAAAAGATCATTTCATGCTTGGATACTCATTAAGTCTTATTGTTGCGTCTGTTGATGAGTACGAATTGACTTCTGATCAGTGGCAAAAATTTACCCATTTGATGATTTAGTGTTTCAATTTGGGGCCCCATGATTTCAGAAAATGTTTTCTTTTCTCTCCTCCATCCCACTTCTTTAGAAAAAATATATATATAAATATATAAATCCCAATCCAGAATTTTACTAGCTACCGGGCTGTGAAAATTGTATTAATAATTACTACATATCAAAATTAACTCCAGATTGAAAATATGGGACATTAGGTACGGCAAAATTAATGAAGACCATCCGAAAACCGTACTAGGCTTTTCAAATTTTTTTGCTGTGTTATATAATCAGATTTAAAGATAAAAATGTACGATATACGAAATGAACATGAATACAGGTCCTAATAAGTCATTCGGGGCCCTAAAAGACTTAAATTTGGAGTAGGCTTTAATGCAGTGGAGTCTCTTTAATGCGAACATTTATGAAAAAAATAAATATTTGTCAGAGTTAAATTAGTTGATGTTATCTAAACTGCAAACATGGTAAATCCAAAAACTTGAATGTGCACTTCAATCTACTCTCCTCTAAACTTCTACAAGACGCTCCATATAGATTTGTATTAAATATAGATGTAAATGATTTGTTCAGCTATAAAATGAGTCCATGTATGGTCATTATTTCACTTTACGTTCAGGCAATATTAGCCAAAACAGTTTTGATCGTAAAGTTCTCGAAAGTATCTTAAACTGTGTTCTAAGCATGCAATGTTGTAGAAACAAAATCTGCCTTGATGCCGGTTTTTGCACACAAACTGAAGTAATAGCACCAGGAATTCGAAAAAATTCAGGTCGATTTATTAAGCTGCACTAAAGGCAGAAATAAATGAGAAAACTGCGTGTCTTATGAAATTATCAGAAAAATTCTTAAAAATGGAACTGCACAGCAAAATTTTCGATTTTTAATAACATTTTTACAATTAATACACGTTTATCGTTTATTATAGTGCATAGCACAGCTTGTAAAGAGACATTCTAAAAGTTTTGAAGTATTTGACATAAATAGTATTTTTTAATTTAGGTACCAAAGTTAGGTATCTTTTTCGAAATACCCCGCTGATTATTTGGGGACTTTACATTGTAGGTACAAATAATAGGATATCCCTTTAAAACTAAAAAACAAAGCTCCGTTCTAGAAAGCTTGTGGAATAATCAGGCCATAGTTGAAAGAGTTTGGTTAGTGTTAGTAGTAGTTTGTTAATAAACTTTAGATTTAAAAAAATTATATACAAATGATTTAAAAGAAAAAAAAAATATTTTAAGAAAATTCTTCTCAGATTTGCTATATTTTAGAATTTTTCATATATATTTGAACATTTTTAAGTGGTTATCAGCAAGCCTTGACTGTAATGAATTGTCCATACATTTTAACCTGTTTGTAGTAATTTTTTTTACTTTAGTCTACCATTCTAAGCATAAATATTCAGATTTTCATTATATGAAAAATAATTTTCCAAAAATTTATTATAGGTGTATAGATAGCCTCCCACAGTTGCCCTTGTTTATAACTTGTCATTATCACTTATATGCGGCATGCGGGTAAACAGTACAGCGCAAAAATCTTTTAAAGAACATGTTTAAAAATTACCGTTCATGTGCGCTAAAGTACATAACACACACACACACGAACATCATACTATTGCTAAGTATTCATTTTTCTCGAATGGGAGAAGTTAAAAAAAGTCCCCCCCCCAAAAAAAAAAAAAAGAAAAAAATCAGTTGACCAGAGGGGCATTTTACACAGGAGAAAATCACCCTTTCTGCCACCCTTTGAAAGAAGAGTAATGGGAGTGGTGTTGAGACCCTTAACCAGGAGGCTGTCGTCTCGATTGTTCCTGAGATTAATGGGGTGTGCTGGTGCACACATGTTTGTAAATAAACCTAGAAGTATCAGATAACCATTCGTTTTCAACTTTACGTTTTCCCCGTCTGAAATTAATTAAAAATAATATGTATTAGAAATAATCTTTGCAGGTACGCAAACAAAGTCTGTTGTGTTACAATTCTGCTGACCAAATCGACAGCATTCTTCTCGTTTTTGAGACCTAATATTTGAGCCCGTGTTTTGTTAGTTTCTTTTGCTTTCATTAACTCAAAACCATTGCAAGGATATGTTTGTATTGGACGTTATAGGAATCTATTAACATCTGCATATGGTGTACGTATATTTTTTAAGAACGAGATTTTTCAGAAATAACTTGAATATGAACTATATAAAATTCTAGCTCGTCAAACCTAAGTTATGGAATGAAATCTATCAATTTAATCCTATTTTCAACCTTTGGAGAAAGTAAGTCAATATTTAGATTATTTTCATCACTATCATTTATGCAGATTGAATCCCTATGCAGTAAGTGCACAATGAAACAAAGTATGCAGTTAGATGAATGTTTTATGTCCGCTTTATTATTCCAGGTGTTTCAAAATAGATGTTAGTTCCAGCGATTATCTATTAAACCGTAAGTGATAGAAAAATATTTCCAGTTATAAAAGTTAGTCAAATTAAATGTAGCTTTCAGATATGGCAATTATTTTACTAGGGGCTGCATACATATTAAAATACAAAATTTAACTTTTATATGGTCCCTCCTTTCCTATCTCTTATATTTAGAAAAAATTTGCTCTTCCTCTAAGAAAATTACTAAAAAAAAATCCTGTGTCTCTAAGCGAAATAGTTAGCGAGGTATGCAATTTGAAAATCTTGGCATTTTTCGCTAAGCACTAAGGGGATCTCAAAAGTGCGTAAAATGTAATTACTTTTCAACTGATGTTAACTTATGATAATAGTCACTCGATAGACACAGTTAACTCCTCAAATTCTAATTTAGCTAGAATTTTCCTATAAAGCATGTTTGGCAGTTTTTAGTGAAAGTTACCACAACATAGTAACCTACGCCATTATTTTGTCAGTCTGTTTTACACTTTAAGATCCCTTCTCCAGAAGCGTGATATAATTAGTGAATGACCCCCCTAAAAGACTAAATTATCCTTCATTTCATAAAGCAGTACCGATCATTTTAGGTAAAACTGTACCTGTTCATTTCACACATTTGAACGCGTTTAATTGCTTTTCCCAACAATGGGATCTTATTTATCTTTTATCAACTCATAGTTGGTCCCCGTAAAGATTTTTTCGCCTGAAAACTGATGCCAACGCAGTAGGTAAAGTGGTGTAAGTCATCATTTTCAAAATTGATTTTCTCGCTAACTATTTCACTTAGAGACACGAGATGTTTTTCATTAATTTTCTTAGACAAAAAATAACATTTTCCTAAGTGATAGGAAAGGAGGGACCGGGTAGAAATTAAATTTCGTATTTTAATATGTATACAACCCCCAGTAAAAAAATTGCTATGTCTGAAATCTACTAATCATATGACTAGCTTTTCTAATTGAAAGTATGCTTCTATTACTTATGGTTTAAAAGATAATCACTGTAACATCTATTTTGAAACGACCGGTATATTTTGATTAATTTGGGAGAAAAAGTAAAATTGTTGATTCTATGTTAAATTGTTTAGAAAAGCTTTAGCATATAAGCTCCGTGTCTCTCTTCCCTCCCTCGCTTTTTCAATATAGGCCTTTTTTTACTGTTAAATATCATGTCTGTCAAAAGAGCATTTATTTAATTATGGATCATTAAAAAGTTATTTTAGCTTCACTGACTATATTGAAGCTATTAACATTATTTTCAGGGATGCTCTAGAGCGGATACATTCACAGTTTCTCACAACTCTCAGTACTACCCTTTGAGAAAGGCCATTCCCCTCTTTTAACAGCAAGCTTAAAAAACTAATGCCATACTACCCCACAGATTTTACTAGCACGTTCGAAGCCGCTTGATTGTATTTCGAACTTTAAACCCGATATAATCACCACCATTAAAATCTCATCAAAGGCATTTTAGTTTATGTATGTGTGTTATGTTTAACGTTCTGTATATATATGTACAACAACTCATTCATGCATTTTTATCGTTTGTTATTTTGGGGGCCCCCAAAAAATGCTTGCAACCGAGCCTCTTCAGATAGAAGGCCGGCCCTGTATAAAAGTGTACTATATTAATAAAAAATATAAACTGTAACAGGCAAATCTCAGAGGTGTGACTCCCTGTGACAAACAACTGTAATTTTGTTGTATTTTTAATTAAAGTTCAACAACTGTAATTTTGTTGTATTTTTAAATAAAGTTCAACTATATATATGTATATATATATATATATATTTCAAAGGATAAAATACGGATAGTTTAAAATAACAACAAAAAAAAAAAAAACAGCTAAAAATTGTCAAAATTTTTTTTAAAAATTTTTACTTTTAATTTAATGGGAAGAGATTATTATGAAACAAGTAAAAATTGTCTCATTGTGCCGATATCTCCCTTACAGTAGGACTTGCCTAATCCAGAATCACTGGGACTTTACCAGTTCCAGGTTATACAAATTTCTGTATTATGTAAATCCTTTATTATGAATTACATAAAAAATCATATTCAAATAAAGTTCTCAAAAAAAAAAAAAAAAAAAACCTTACTTCTGTAGAAAAAAAGATAAATGAAAAATAAAACACTTATTGAAGAATTATATATGACAGAAATATGTCATTTTTTGAAAACATACTTATTGAAATCTGTTGGTTTAAACTTTGGTTTTTGTTACATAACTGGATTATTTAGACTATTTCATCCAGATTATAGAAATTTCTAAGTCAGGATTTTAGTTGTTCTACTTTAGTGACAAAAAACACTCAAAAGAAACTAGTGTTTAAAAGATAAAATAATTAAAACTTTGTAAATAACACACATATAGGTACTTATTGTTCTGAACACATGTTTTGGACAAAAATATTTCGTCCTCCATCAGCAGTAGTCACACATGACACAAATCATAGAAAGTCTGTGTACTGCTGATGAAGGATGAAATTTTTTCATCTGAAGCACGTGTTTATATAAGCATCTTTTATATGTGTTATTTTACAAAGTTTTAATTATTTCTGTTGTAAAGAGTTCCCCAAAGCACTGACCTAAGCTTTTATTCCTGAAATATGAATCATAGATGTGTATAATAAATTAGTCTCATAGAAAAGGGTACCGAATTTTATGGTATGAATGAAACTTTCAGAACATTAAATCAAAATAATAAACACTATACAGCTTAAGTTTATACTTTTACACAGCCTCCTTACAAAAAAAAATCTCAATTACTAAAATGTGCTCCTGCTTTCGCTGAAAGCAGGCATTACTAAAGTGTATTTTGCTGACATGTGCTTTGAATAAAAAAACATTTGTAGTAATTAATAGATTTTATTACATAATATTTATTCAGTCAACTCGCGATTTTGCGACCCTTGATTATCAACGCTCCCGACGATTTAATGACCTTCTGAAGTCCTGATTGATTTCCAATACCTTTTATAAAATTTTAATTTAATGTCCTACTTATCGAGGTCCTGTGAAGGTTGTTAAGTTGCAAGTCGACTGTATGTATCGAATAAAGTTTCCAAAACTGTTTAAAATTATTTTTTGAAAGGTTGGTCCATTACTCAATTACCTAGACCCTCTTGAATACATCTGTCTGATATATTAATGACTATGTCATTTTATGTCTCACCCCCTTTATTGAAAATTGTCCCAAAAATGCGACATAATTTTACATGTATTTAAATACTATTACAGGGTTGCCAACCCTTCTCGGGCTGCTTCAGGAGCACATTATTAAAATTTCGGGAGTTTTTGGACTTTTTCAGGAGCAATGCGAAAACATATTAAAAATCATAAAACTGATGACAAAAAGTATTAATTTTATTTGTGATGAATCAATACAAAATATTACAAAACCTAATACAAAATACTTACAAACATTTCATGTATTCTTAAGTGACAATGAAGTGGCTGCTTATGCTTTTTTTAAGTCATTTGTTGTGAAAACTGATTCATAACAAACATTTTTACCTGGCTTACATTTCTCAATTATTAATGCCTGTAATGTTTCATGCCCTAAATTACAACGATTATCTGTAAGATTTTGTGACACAATACTGAATACTCGTTCACACGATGCATTGCTATGCGGAATTAATGGAATATTGTGCATTAAGTCAGGAAGCAAATATTTAACACAACCATTATAGTCACATAATTCTTTTATCTTAAACCATGCAACATCTCCTCTGTCACATTTAGTAATACCTTCATTCAATTCATTCATTTGATAGTTGCAAAATTCCCTTTCAATGATGTCCCTTTCACTAGTAGAATACTGAAATAAATCTAAGAAAAACTGCACAGATGTGAGTTTTGAAGAAATCCTGAGATTAACGTCAGCTATTTCAGCATGCTTAAATAACTCTTCTTCAAATGGAAATTTTTCTATCATGTATGTACATGCTTTCGCGAAATATTTTCTAACATTACAATAAAATTTCTTTGTCTCCTTATCACTGATACTGGTACATTTTAAATATTGCCGAGCTTTGGCACCAATCACCAATTCATCATCTGGTTTTTGAAGCTTTTCATTTCATAATTTTAATTTGAAAATACTTTCAGCTTTAGCTATGGCAGATGGCTTTATGAATCGTGCTAACAATTCTTTATACAATTCCGGAGGATTTTATGCACCATAGGAGCTTCCTTTTGCATCAAGAGATTGGCCCTCTTAAACACAGGGATAGTACACTCCAAAAATAATAAATACAGCTTCATTTCAGGCATTTCAAAATGTTGTTTGATATCTAAGAAGCTTTGCGAAGTACCGTTTTCTTCTTCACAGAAAAATTTATAAAGAGGATCCCATTGTTCTAAGAAACGTGAAATCACATCTCCCAAGGAAAGCCATCGAGTAGCTCCATATTTTGTGATTTTCAATACTGCACATTTCTTGACACATTTTAAATAAATGTAATCGTTTGGTACTCTTTTTCAGATAATAATGGACTTTAACTAAAAAATCTTCAACATCATAGTCTAGTTCATGGGCAGAATGCTGGGCCACTAAATGAACTAAATGACATACACATCCGTTTATAAATACATTAGAGTTTGTGGATTTACTAAAGGCACTTACTCCTTTATGCTGTCCAAGCATAACTGACGCATTGTCTGCACAAAATGACACACAATTTTGCCAAGTTAAGTTATGTTTGTTTAATTCATAGTCCAAGAGATCAAAAATGTTCTTACCAGTTGAATCTTTTTCCAGCCGAGGCAGCGACAAAACACAAGTTATAATTTCACGCAAATTTTTGTCACAATATGTGACAACAATTGGATACAGCTTATCCGATTGATTTGTATTGCTTCCATCTGTAGCTAAAGAAAATTTATTTTTCTTTAAGGTATCCACCAGCATTTCTTGGGTAGTTGAAGCAAAATGTTTTAACACAGCTGTTGACTTCGTTCTAGCACAAGAATAGTTCTTAGCGATTTCTGAAGCCGGAAACATGACTTTAAAAAGTCGAGTGGCATGATCAGAAATTGACAGAGGACAATTATGCTCAATCAAAAACTTCGTAAATAGAGACTCAGCTCGAGTCACGTTCATCGATGTAGCAGCGGATTCGACTAGCATTTTCGTGAGTTGCTGATTTGAAGCTTTCAATTTCGCATTCGTTACGTGACGAGAACCTTCCACGTGACGACGGCAATCATTCTTACCTCCATGCACAATCGAAAAATCAACATTGCATGAGGAACAAAATACATGGCTTTCTGATTTTTTAGAACGTTTTAAAACAGGCCATAATGTACCATACTCAGACTTAAAGCACTGCGAATGCTTTCTTTTTTGATCCATTTTATTTAATTAAATCAAAAGATGATCTCCACATAACCTAACAGAGCAGTAGGAAAAAGTGAGAACAGTGTACGCCGCTAAATACGCTTTGGTGCGAACACATTACTTCAGTTCACTTGTTAAGTGTTTAATCTTGAGTTTTTATTGGTTGAAGTGCGATGTGCGTCAGACATCGCAACTAGGGAAAACCCCTCCTCCTTCGCACAAATTCCCCCTTTCCATCCCTGTGCTGTGTGGAGGGGAAACTTTTTCCCCTATACTTAGCAGCAAGGAATGAAGACAGAAAAACAAATTCCCCTCAACAGTGCGGCACACTAGTGACTAAAATAAAAGTTTTTCCGGAGCAAACGATACAATGCACGGAGCTGCGGATTGTACGAATTTTTCCGGAATTACTCCGGAACTTCCGGAGTAGTTGGCAACCCTGCTATTAGTTCATAACAGCTTTAATCTATTGTCGGTGGCAGCTCGTGGGATACAGCAAGTACAGCCGGGCTGCACTTGAAATTATCAGCACATACTTTAAAATAATTTATTCTACTAACTTTCTTAAATTCAGATTAGAATTATGGAATTCCTATCGTAAATTTATAAAAAATCTCAAAAAAAAAAAAAAAAAAAAAAAAAAAAACCTATTGTAGTAACGGCTGGATCCCTCATTCAGAAAAAAAACCCTTTAATCTTCCCGCAATTCAACTGCAAAAGTCGTTCCGTCGAAAGTCTGCGAAAGTCCGAGAGAGCCCTCCTCGCTGTGGTACAGCCCTCCGCGCTGATTAAGGAATTGGCAGCACTCGTGAATTCGACGAACTGATTGGCTCGGACGATCAGTGAGGGAGAGAATAAAGACACAGAATATATGTTCTAGCCCAGCGTTTCTCAACCTGAGGGGGCGCGCCCCCCGCAGAACTTTTGCGGGGGGGGGGGGGGGGGACGAGAAAAACTATACAGCAATAGGGCAAACAATAGAGCAGGATGCATTTTTTTTTTTAAATCATCTTATTTATTCGCATTTTTACTCAATATCCATTTTCGCTTAAAATGTTCATTATTAAAAATTAAAAATCTCAATGTATGCTGAAAAATGTAAGGGGGGGAGCGCCACTGTAAGTTAGCCTTTGTTGGGGGGGGGGGCACGACGTTAAAAGGTTTAGAACCGCTGTTCTAGCCCATTCTAACGGAAACAATAGTTGTTTTTTGTTGTCTGGGAAGGTTGAAAGTTTTTAGCCTTATTTGTTACTGTGTCCATGTGTTATTGGAATCTATGATTTAACCGTTTTGAAACAAGGAGCCCCGTTATTATCCAGTTTGCGTCTTGCTTGAAACTCAGTTTAACACATGGAAAGAAGATAATAAACGACAACCACTAAAAGAAAATAGACCAACACCAAAATTGTCCATTCATAAGAAAAAAGCAGGTTCGTCTCAGCATGGTCGTAGCTTCCATTTCTCATGATATGCACTATTCTCGTGGCTATGGGGCAGTTTTTATTTACAAAAAAATGTTTTGTTGGCCGTGTTTAATCGTTGAGATAAAAAAGATATGTCCATTTTATAGAAGTAAATTAGGATCTCTTACATTTTTTATGTAATTTCTTTTTTTTTTTTTCCTGGATGAGAGCTTAATCTGCCAGCTTTCGAATTCAGTAACAAAGATTTTCCATTCCTAGGGGGGGGGGGGGAGGGGGGGGTCATATGTTTCCGGCTGCACTAACATTTTTGACCACGGGCCGCCACTGTCTATTGTTACAATATTTCGTAAGCTGTAGAATATGCATCACATGTATTTCTCTATAAATAGGTTACAATAATAAAAATTTCAACATAGGGTTACCAGGCGAAATACACGAAAGATGAGAGATAAAATGACATAGTCAATTAATAAATTAATATCGTTTTAATATGGCAATAATGGCACTAAAAAATTAGAGGGTTCAGGGAGCCCCTGATGAGGCTCGAACAGCAGAGTTATATTTATATATATATATATATATATATATATATATATATATATATGTATATATATATGTATATATATTCCTCTGAAGTTTATCTGCTCTTTCTTAAGGATTTAATTTAGTGTATTGAGATGGTAAAGCAGTTTTCAGTGCATATATTTTGAGTTATGTAGCATAGTGTTAATTGTGTGGTGAATGGAATACAATATGTCTAAAAAATAAATACAGATTTTTGTAAAATTGGACCACCTTTTAAATGGCTGAAATAGCTTCTAAAATGTCCAGGAGATCATTTCAGAAATTTGTACGAGAATTGATAAAGCATGAGTAAAAAGTTCCTTTTTATATATGGGATTTATAAACCTGTTTTCATAATCTTTTTACATTCATAATTAAGTTACAAAAATAAACATAAAATTGTTCCCCCCCCCCCCCCCCATCCTACTCCAATCCTAAGTAGGTTGTTAATCTTGAAATACAAAATAAGAATTTAAGATAAACATAATAAGCACTGATAACTGATAAAAAAATTGTATAGCAAACATAAACTGATATTTATCAACAAGGTGATCATTTTGAGGGTACAAAAGGGCCACCCTTCTTAAGTCTAAAAAAAGTCAACCATCCACTCAAGTAGAAAGGCTAGAACAACTGAAGAAGGTACTACCTAAAATGATCATGTTAGTAACAATTTTTGAATGTTACTATCAGCACATTTAGTTGCAATTAATTAGTTTGTATTAATTTTACATTCTAATGCAGTTTTATTCAATATTTGTGTTACAGATAACTTGATCTTATTTGAGTGGCCAATTTTTAGAACTTTTAGTTAATTTAGTTCTTTTAGGACATTCTGCATAGAATAATTTTATTAAACTCTTTACTGGTGGGCATACATTTGAAATTAAGGTTGTGTGGGTTTAAATTCACCCTCCAGGCAGAGTACTCTTGCTTACATAAAGATTTTTATTGCTAAGCTGTGTTTGATTGCCTTTACCTCTGTACTTTGGAATTTACTGTCATTTAAAATTATTTGTGTAAAGTTTTATTTTATTAGCACTAGGGTGCTATGTCGTTCAGTCCCAGGATTTTGTCGACATGATTTGTAGACATGAAGCGTCATTGTGAAGATCTTTTCAAATATGTTTGCCAGATAATCCAGAGGTTGGGAGGATATTAAAATCTTGGAAGTCGCACAAGGTTTGCAAGTTTTGATAATTGATTGCCAAGTTTTCTGCCAAAAAATAACTTTAAAACCTAACCAAGCTTGAGGATATCTTCCGAATTTGGCTAGAAACTATGAAAGTATAGTTAAAATATGCCTGGCAAGGACTGTAAAATAGTGTTAGTAGGGGATTTTACTATAGATTTCTATTCCAAGTATGTGTGTTTTATGAATCAAAAAACACAAATACGGCACACTTATGGATTATGATGCCTATTCCAAACAGTATTTAATATGGTGAAGTATAGTTGGAATATGCTTGGCAAAGATCGTACAACAGTTTCAGTAGGCAATTTTAAGATACATTTTAATTCTAGAGGCTGAGTTTTATGGACCAAGAAAGAGTTTATTCTTATTTTAACGCTCCCACTCTCGCCAACCTAAAAAACCGCCGCACTTTGACAAGCTTTGCAGTTATGGGTCTCTAGGAGTTATGCACAAGTTTCAACGCTCCCAAAAGAACTGGATGAAAACTGAAGTGAACAAATTAGCAATAAATGCACCAGTTAAGGAATTTGAAGATGCTTAATTATTTAAAGCTATTTTAATTTTGGCAACCCAAAATAAAGGAATAAGTAATAGAATGCTGTACTTACATGCTGTTCCAAGTTGCCATTTTAATTCTAAATTAAGTTTGCCACATAAATACAAAAAATCATCGTGGTAAATGCATATGCTTAATTACTGTCGCCATGGCAGGAGTTGGGGTGTTAAAGTGGAAATCAACCTGAGAAAGTCAAATATGGCACACTCATGGATTATGATGCACATTCCAAATTGTATTTAGAACAGTGTAGTACAGTTGGAACATGCTTGGCAGAAATTGTAGAACAGTTTTAGTAGGTGATTTTAAGATAGATTTCAATTCCAAAGATGTGTTTTGTGGAACAAGGGAGAAAAATACTGCGCACTCATGACTAACGATACATTTTCTAGCTTAATATGGAATAAGGAAAGAAAATAAGGAAGACGTGTGGATTATGATACACTTTTAATATATAGCACTTTAGTGTGTATTTAAAATCTGAAAGTGCATCAGATTTTCTTGCTTTTTTTTCTCTTTAATTGGTTTAACACTTTCCAACAAGGTTGAAAAGTTGGAAAGTGTTCATGATTTCAGTTTGTCTGTCTGTCTCTGTCAGTCTGTCCATGCTCTAACTCCCTTAAATATGCATCGATTTCGACAAAATTTACATATGTTATTCTTATCTACTGTACCATGTACCCTATTGAAAATGGTATATGTAGCATTTATAGTTTTTCTACAGGAGCGTTCAAAATATTCCCAATACATTACGCTCTATGGGAAGGTTTTCTTTAAAGCGTATCATCCTACTATATAATTATGCTGATCCCTGACTTCAAGATAAAACTTTTTATGCCATCACTGCAAAAAGATTACAAAATTAGCACAAAAATCCTAATAACTTCTTAATCATTTGTACGATCCCTTTGAAAATTTTTCATAATTATGTATAAAAATATAGAAAACAATTTGCGCTACTTTAAAAATCTAAAAATCCACCCGTTCCCTCACTTTTTAGTGATTTTTTGCTATTTTCAGTGCCATTTCATTTACGAGAGTCAATAAAGTTAATCATTTGCGTGACAAAATTAGCTGTTTCATATGAAAATGACTTCATACTGATGTCACACTTAACAAGCTCTTTCCAGATTTATATCCAGATAAGAACCTAAAACAGGTAAACGGATTTACACAGAACAAAATTGCGAACTATCATTTTTTAGTGCTTGGAAAATGAATTTTAGGATGCTAACCCTTAAAAGAATAAGTTTCTGGTTCTCTGTGGTCATCTGATACCGTTATGTTATATAAATGAAAACTTGTATTTTTAACTTACCATAAAGTTTGAATGATTTCAGTTTGTTTGACCGTTCTGTTGTTCACATGCCCAGTGTTCTAACTGTTATAAACATACACTGATATGTGCAATTTTTTTTTTCTATGTACAGTACCATGTACCCTATTGAAAATAGTGTAAGTAGCATTTACAGTTCTTTTACAGGAGAAAAAATATCAAATATATCGCACTGTATGGGCAGTCGTTCTTGAAAACGTATTTTGTAGATTCGGTTTTTTTGAAAGAAAACAATTTTGGCCTACATAATATTAAGGCTCTCAGAGTCATGCTCTCCATTGAAAATAGTGCCTGTATTATTAATAGTTCTTCTACAGGAACACTCAAAAGAATTTCAATACAATACAATCTGTGGAATTTGAGAGACACTAATACATTTCTAGCACGAGACAATGAGTATAAAATTTTTAGATTTTTCAGTTAAACAATGGATTTTTTAAAAATCTCTTTTACAAGGTCATAAAATTGCATATATAGTGATAATACATTATCTTGTATCCAAAATCTCGCCAGATTTAAGGAAAATACATTGCCAATTTGGCACAAAAATATTGATGTGTTAGAAAGTGTTTTATAATCAATGCGTTTAGCATGATTTATCTTTCTTGAGCATGAATTGGGAGGAGGGGGAAGAAAAGAAATGCTGTGATTTGACTTCGAGCTATTTGAGCAATTCGAATTTGTTTAACATTTTTAAAATATGCATACAGAAGCAAAGAGGACCTGTAATGCTTAATTTATAAAGAGTATTATTTAATAGCATCCATGTTTTTCTGTGTTTCACAATTTTTATACATAACTAGTAAGTGGATAACAGCAGGAAGTTGATAATTTTTGAGAAACCCCTGTTTATTTTATAAATACTTTTATTGTATTAAACATTTTATTAGTGTATTTTAGTATATTTAGTAATTTTTTTGTTGCATTTTATCTTTGTAGCTTGAGCACAGAGTAAGAGAAATTCCAACTATTGATAAATTATTTGAAAAAGATACACAATATTGGGTAAATTTAATAAAAACGTACATGGTGGATTCAAATCACGTTGTTGTAAGTAACACGTTTTATAATATTGCTTTGAAATGACATTTAAAAAAAAAATTTGTTTCATTTGTATGTATTTGATATTGTCGTTTTGTTTTTGTCTGTTTATTGATTATTGACCATGAAAAATTAGTGTAATGTATTATAAGCAATTTATGCTTATGATTGATGATTGCTAGAAAAGTGTCTATCTGTGTATGTTTCATAGATATGACTGTTGCAGGGGTGCCAAATATTATGATTTATCCATCATAATTACAGATTTTTTTTTCCCCATAAAGTAATTTTATTTTTAAAAAGTCGAATCTCGGGAAAATCATCCTGAAAAGCAATTTCAACCTATACGGCCATAAATGCGCTAAAAATCTATTGCGAGTTCCTAAACTTCCGAACTGCCGACACTACGTCTTGTTCTTCAAGTATGAAGCTCAGCAGCATGTAGAGACAGATCGGATTCACTTGAGACGTAATGGGAAATGAAATCGCTAGCAGACCAATTGGATTGCACAAAACTGGTGTATGTGAATCTATGCTGACTCCATGGTTAGGAGAAAAAAAGAGCTTAAGGCAGCACCAATACAGCTAAGTTCTTTCTTCTCTTGCATGCCTGCAAACGTGGGGTATTGCCACATGTGACTTCAGTTTTAGCGTTCTCGACAATTAATGGATATCTGTTAATATAATTTTAGACATGCAAAAATACCTAGTTAAGTGTGACCGCAATGACGGTGCTAGATAAAGAAGACATCTCTTTAAATTCTGCAAAGAAAAAAAGGTTGTGGCAGGGATCCATAACTTAAAGCAATGCGTGTTATAACCAAATCGTTATTTGTTACAAATCATAACGTTATGCACAAGCCGAATAACATTATTCATACCGTAACTTCCAAATCGTTCTTCACGAAATAACGTTATATTCAATAGCGTTAATGTTTTGAGAAATCACTATTTGGTTCCTTGACCCAAAACTGCTTTGGGAATGTTATATTCAATAACAATATTCAGCGTACTGTTATTATAACGTTATTCATTTCTGTGCTATACTTAATAACTCTAAGAACAGTAACAGAGTGCATTTGGTTAATCATGTTAACCCTTCAATTTATAACGTTAAACTCACATAACTATTTGATAACAATACAGTATCAATTAGTTATAGTTATATCAGGCATGTGATTTTTCCGCGAATTTTAACATTTTCAGAACTTCGATTTTTAATCTTTTCAGATCTTCAGCGAATTTCAATCAGATTTTCTTCAATCTGGTTTTAATTAAAGTACTTTCGTATGATAAAAACTGTGTCATTCTTGGTCATTTTGCGCTCTGTTTATAAATAAATGGAATCCGGTTGGCTCACCAAACTGATCGTGTGTTTCCTCAGAGGACTGAAGTAAGTAAGTAAGCCAATGGAAAACATGCAACTAGAAACATCAATGGGATTAATCTGATTGGGTGCCGAGTTCGTCACTTTTTAAAACGCCACATATTGTATCGTTAATTAGTGATATTAAAGCACCAGATTCTTTTGATATTGTGTATTTGTTAATAACATTCATATAATACAGTACCCCATGCAAAAACCCTTAACTGGTTAAAAATTTATGACGCAGCATTTTACTTTATAGCTCTGTGAATTTTAAATATGGGTCTTAAAAATAATGATATCAAATTTTGAGTGACGCCCTGCTGGGAATTTTAAAGATTTGTTTTTAAATTCTATTATAGTTACTTTCGTTTTATTTTCTAAAGAAGATTTACGCATTTAAGCAATGCTTTTAATTATGAAATACACTGTCAAATATATCACACTTTCACTGAGTCTATATAATGTATTCAAATGAATTTATTTCAATAATTTAATTTATCTTTTGCGTCACGCTATCCAAAAGGGCAAGCAAAATTTACGTAAATATTTAGTTAGTGTCATAGTAACCAAACTAAGTGAAATGTATATGAAAATTTTGCTTGTCCTTTTGGATAGCGTGACGCAAAAGATAAGTTAAATTATTGAAATAAATTCATTTGAATACATTATATAGACTCAGTGAAAGTGTGATATATTTGACAGTGTATTTCATAATTAAAAGCATTGCTTAAATGTGTAAATCTTCTTTAGAAAATAAAACGAAAGTAACTGTAATGGAATTTAAAAACAAATCTTTAAAATTCCCAGCAGGGCGTCACTCAAAATTTGATATTATTTTTAAGACCCATATTTAAAATTCATAGAGCTATAAAGTAAAATGCTGCGTCACAAATTTTTAACCAGTTAAGGGTTTTTGCATGGGGATATCATTACTTTTTAAGGGTATGGTCAGAAGATAATAAATTAGTTTCAAGGGCGAATTTCGGAAGTTTGCTTGACACTAAGTTATGTAAATAAATATACAAACCTGTTTTAATGCAGTATCAGAGTATTTGATTAAAAAGTCACAGCAAGTTCTTTTGTAACATGTAACAGAAAATTGACATATTTTTGTTAGAATTTTATAATAAGAGACATAATACTGATTATATTCAATAATTTTTTGAGTAATTTTCTATTTATAATTTGGGTCGAGTACAGATTAGTATCCCTGCCACCATCTTTGATTTTATTTCATAAATTTGCATTCAGTTTAATGCTAAACGTAATTTTTACTATAGTTAACTTTTTTACTATAATTATATAACTATTGGGCCCCATCAGTGGCCGAGCGCATAGCGCTCTGAACTGGAAGACCGAAGGTGCCTGGTTCGAAATCAGGTTGCGTCCGCCGACCTAATCGTTCGGAGTTTTCCGTGGTTTCCTCCAAAACAGCGTAAATACGGGTTAGGACCCCTTAGAAAGACCCCAACGGAGGGCACCCCATATCTCTGCTTAGAGCCTACCTGTAGCTAATCGGCCGTAATTCAACAATATATAACTATTGGTTCTATTGTTTTAATGCATTGTGATTCATTAATTTGCATTCAGTTTAATGATAACCGTAAGTTAAGTTTCGTTAAAATTATTAATTTAATAATCTCATTCTTAATTAATGATAATCTAGTTACTCGTTCTATTATTTTAATGCAATGTAATCTATTAATGCAATGTTTGCTTTCAGTTTAAACCTATTTCTAATTTAAAATTTTAACTATATTATGATACACTAAGTTTTTAACTAAGTTAATGATACATCTCAAAATTGTTGATTCAATTAATTAATGACTATAATCATTAATAATAAAATAGAAAATTACTCAAAAAATTATTGTTTATAATTGGTTTTATGTCGCTTTTTAGAAAACTAACTTCATACTATGTTTGTTTGTTTTTTTATCAGTTGATAATTTCATTTTTTTAGAGAACGTTTAGATGAACTACCAGTTTAAGAATAAGGGTCTTGTGCGGTTGACTTTCTTAGTGCTTCTGAAGCGTATTTACGTTACATCGTGAGAAAAACCGTCCAAAACTCCGAATTTTTATATTATCAGCCATCCGGTAGACAAGAACCCTGGACCTTCATACTTCAGTTATCTACCATCTTCAGTATCTTATCAACTCGGCTCGGGTGGGCACAACATCTTGTTTTAGATGCCATCTCCGGCCTTTAAATGTCTAATACAAAATATAGTGCATGTATAAATTTAGATTAATTAATCAAATTTCTATCTGAAAAGTATTGAACAAAATTTTAAATCTGGTATTTAAAGGAATAAAAAATAAAAGTGAAAAAAACCTAAGATTTGGCAAAAATATTGGTTTTTTTAAAATTATAATTCAATAATTTCAATAAATTTTATATATACATGAAGAGTAAAAGAATTATTATTAAAACTAGTTAGTATGTAAAACTACTATTTATTTTCATTTGAATACTAAATAATTATTATTAATTAATTATGTGAGCTTTCTGAAGAGAAAAAAAATCCATTGAAATATTAATTACATATTGAATTTTCCAAATAGAATTAATAATATTAGAAAAATAAAGACTTCATTTAATTAGAAATAGCTATCAAAATACTAGGGAAACGAAAGTTAGGAAGGAGTTTTACCAAAAAATACATAAATTAACTATTTTTTTTAATTCAAAGTCTTAACTATTTTTAATTATTAATTATAGCAAAATAAATTACAGAAAAAATAAGTAAAGTATATAATAATCTGTTATTATTTTTTAAAATTAAATAAAACAAAAACGACAGTAACACAAAGCTCATCTCGCAAAAGGGCGACGTCGGTACACAACCTAAGTTATCTGATCAGAAAGACGAAGTGAAAGGTACCAGCTGTCTACGACCGAACTGGTTTAGGATATAAGATAACTTGTACAAATCTTGTCACGGATCTACAGCACTGTATTCCTGCTCCCTGTCTTGGTTACCGCCTCCCAAACGAGATCATTTTCTGTATTTCCTTACGCGGGTTAAATAGTTCCCTCTTTGAACTGAATTAAATAAAAAAAACGAGTTTTCCTAGCTTAACCGGCGACGTCACTCATCGAATTTGGCACCGATTAAAATCATATATTAATTGTAAAAAATTCGTTAGAGCGGATTTCGAGATCCACAAGAGAACAACAAAGAAATTAAAAAACTGGCTGTATATATAAGTGCCGCGAGATTTTACGGTTGATTGGTTGGGGTTGGCTGCGTCACTAGTAGAACTGTCGTTCTACATGATAGGACCGATTTCCTGGAATGGTCGGGACCGAAGGTTTTCGGGATTTTCCGTATTTTGGGTTCTTTTTCCTGTTAATGTTTCTGATTTACAAAATACAGTACAAGTCTCAAATCTGGAATCGCCGAAACCGCATCGATTCCGGATTTTTTTCCCGATTTTCAGTGAGAAAACCAGACTTTTCACCCTCTGCACCTGTTTTAAAGCTTTTTTTCGATCTCTTTTTATACAAGAAACAAACATCTCATAAATCGCACAATATTTATTTCGCAACATTATTTTTTACAAAATATCTCGGTAATTTTTGTTTGCCGCATTGTTTTAGCTTTTTCTTTTAATGCCTTTTCTTTAATTAAAGTTACTGTCATTATTTCTTGCGCCGTATCAAAACCATCCTGCTGACATCGTTCAATGAACTAATCAGTCTATCAATCCGAATTTTTTCGTCACGTACCTCACTTTCACTGATTTTATATGTAAAAGCTCATTATAAAAGGATTAACTCCTATGCAGGAAAAAAAAGAACAAAAAACCCCCACATATGCTCTCAAATTACGACAGATACATAACAAAAACACAATATTTTACAGCTGCGGGTAGCTAGTATAGAAGAGAGGATGGGGAGAAAAAAAAAAAACAACTTGGTCAGCTGGCTCTGTTTATTTAAATCTTAAAGATTCCAAAGCAGCAGCGCAAAAAAAGAAAGAAAAAAAAAGCCCAAATAAGAGCAGAAAGGCTGATAACGGATTATTGAAATCTAGTGAGTCGTGACCTACTTTCCGGCTCGACATTCCAAAGATTCAACTATATTATCTCAACGCAAGAGGTGGGAAGCAAAGAACAACTAGATTTCCTTTTTTTTAAATCATTCTCTTGTATTATTTTTTATTTTTATTATTCTTCCAACAGATTCAAACACATAAATTAAAAATTTTGTTTAAAAAATACCTAAATAAAAATAGATCTGTATGCACGTGCGTAACCCACCAGTTTTGCCGGTCAACATTTCTTTCCTTTTTTACAAACTCAACTATCCGGAATTTTCACTTATCCGGCATTCGATGTTTCAGATTGCTTTAAAAAAGAACAAGGGAAAGTAAAAATGCTCAGTTTTTAGGCCATTCCGGTTTTGCTTTCACTCAAGGAGAGAGGAGAGCTCTTTCACCCCGTGACCAAAGCACGTTCCTCAATCTGCTTTACTCTGGACTGTTATAAAGAAAATAATGACATACTAGCATAATTGCGTTAATGTCTTTTTCCCTCTTTTTTTTTTTTTTTTTTTTTAAGCAAAATGTGGGAATGGTCACGAATTTTTGAAAGACCCCCCTTTTTTTTTTCCTATTTCATTATGATGATCGGAAAAAAAGAAAGAGACTGGTGGCCATTCCGGATTTTGGGTCCTTCTGGAATTCCGGATAATTGGTCCTATACTGTACTTATATACCTAATATGTAATTTTTATCATTAATTCCATATTGGGAGACCTCTGACTTCATTTAATATGAAAACATGATTATTTGATATCACTGTGCTAACATACATTATACCTTTTAAAATTTTCGAAAATTTTGTCCCCGAGACCAAAAAAATTTCAGCTCATTTTTTTCTTGGCCAATCACATCCCTGTTATAACCATTTGTTAAATAATAATTTAAATACGGTATGAGACCATAACGTTAAAGGAACAGAACGATATTTTCATACCGTTATAACTCAATAACGAAATGCCATTCATATTGAAACAATCCATTACAAAATATAACAAATTGTTCCAATATATTTAAATAGGGCATAAGAGCTAACCGTTCGAATAACCTAAAAATTTTTTATCCGAATCAGCGGCTTTTCAGAGAGAGGAGGGTGAATGAAAAGTAAAAGTATTGAGTGAGTTCACCACCCGGATTTGTGTTCCGTACGTAAAACACAGGACACATGCAAGGACTGATTTCCAGCATTGCATTCGGGGCAATCGCCTGGGCCCCCAAATATAAGGGGCCCTCCCAAATAACCTTTTAACTTTTTAAAAACTAAAA
The DNA here is from genome assembly GCA_038373885.1 of Cheiracanthium punctorium. Classification (NCBI taxonomy): domain Eukaryota; kingdom Metazoa; phylum Arthropoda; class Arachnida; order Araneae; family Cheiracanthiidae; genus Cheiracanthium; species Cheiracanthium punctorium. The sequence continues at coordinate 139,782 of JAWZYV010014056.1, forward strand.
ATTTGCACATTTTGAATTTAATTTAAAATGAAAGACAGCTAATTTAATTTTATTTGAAAAATAACAGTAATCATAATCAGGGTATGAATTGACTGTGGTGATGCCGAGCATCATTCCCTGCAGAAGAATGTTATATCCCTGTCAAGAGAAATATTAATTGATCCATGCCAGGGATACTATTTATCCCCTGCTGGAGAAATGCTAAACTGGTTAGTGAAGATTTGGGATTGAAGTCAAAACAAAGGTACTATGTTACCGTTTGTTACTATAATCTAAGGTGACTGCCTTAAAATTTTGTCTCTTTTCTAAGCTCAAAACTCTCAAGGGTGGCTTTCAATGCAGGTACATTGTATGTAGTTTGTGTATCTATGATTCCATAGAACAAACAATCTATGACTTGTTTGGGTATAAATCAGTTCTCAGACATGTGGGCGACTGCACTTGTCATGTAATATCATGTGAGTGAAGCTTTTACACCTTCCCTCCTTTTTCTTTTCTTTCTTTTCAAGTGCCCCCCCCCACACACTAAGAGAATGTTTTCTTTCAAATGTCCCCCCTGGAGAAAATGTTCAGTTCGCACACTGATCATAATTTGTTACTATTTCATAGCACTATCATTAAATTCACACCTTTTTTTTAGCTAAATGGTATAGTCTCAGGCAATTATTCAGTGCAAACATCATTTTGCTGTGGTCTGTGCAGTGATTATTATTGTAAAAAAGTAACATGCTGAAGCTTTGTGGGCTTCAGCATGTTACTTTTTTACAATATTAAAAAATCTTTTGTTTAAAGTGTGAATGTCCAGCTTTTGTCCTATTGTGCGGCTGTCAATCTATCAGTGTTGAGTTTTGGTCACTTTTCTCCAGATACGGCATGAATACATGTTAGAACCCTTTAAAATGTCTTTCGACCAAGGCACCCCTTATCTTCTGCAGATTGCCCTTGCGTAGGTTTGCCATAATACAATACAACACAAAAAAAAAATCTTTTTAAGACAGAACACTTTTAAACTCTAGTGCTGTCAACTGTTAGCAATAGAAGGTGTGTTAAACAGTAACACTTTTAATTAGTATTAGGTTGGTGCATAATTATCAAGCGTTTCCCCTTTCCCCATTTCAAATCTGCTGACATTAGCTTGGAAGATAAGCCAGGAAGAGGTCGATCATCGAATTTTGATGACCAGGCACTTTTGGCAGACTGGAAGGAAACAAAAGCTAGGAGTGTTCCGCCCGATGCAGAAAGGGAAAAACACCTGATAATTATGCACCTATATAATAATTTTAAATGCTAAAGTAATTAGTAGTTCTTCTTTCTTCACTTTAAAGAAAAGTTAAAAAGTTACATACTGATGTTGACACTGTCCCTGAAAAATCTTAAATTGTAGGTCTATTTAAAAAAAATATTTTTTTAAAGGAACTGGGAGGGCTTAGCTAGGGGCACATATCCTTCTAACATCCAAATTTTTAGATCAGATAGTATTAGCATTAATGAGTGTGTATGTATTTTGCTAAGGCAAATCTAAAGGATGGGTATCTGCTTAGTGAGGGACGCTGCCTTGGGCAGAGATCTTAAGAAATTCAACGCATATTCACATAACATCTGGCAAAAATAGCCCAAAACTTCAAATTGTTAGATAGACAGCCACGCAGTTGGCTCGAAGCCTGGACTTTAATACTTTAGCAATCCACCCTGCTCAATGTTTTATTCACTTGGCCATGGTGTGGCCTCATAAGCATTTAGATTTTTATGTCTTGCGAAAATTCCATTTATTTATACACAACTCTAATGTATAGCTTCTTCCAAAGAAACTACTGTCTGCACTCATGCTCAAGAAAGTGGAAAGAAATTGGAAATCACTGATCTAGTGCTATCAGCAATGTTAATATATTTGAAAAGGCATACTGTTGTGTATACTTAATGTCATATGTAACATGTTCTCATGAACTCCGATTATGTACCCTACCCTATACTGATTTAAAATCTGGCATCTCTTCCCTAACAAAAGGCACTTGGAATCATATATGGGACTGTGAAACCCAAAACAAACTTCACTCTATCCGGCCAGCCCTTACCCACTGGTCCACTCAACGGTACCGCAAGCACGATGTCATTATCACTGGTCTTCGCATTGGCCATACGAGACTTATGGCCAAGTAGGCCATAAGTCTACTTGGCCATACTAGTAGACTTATGGCCTAGTCTACTAGTATGATATACTTATGGGATCCATAAGTACCTCCTTTTGGGTGAACCTGCTCCTGAATGCCCTCATTGTCATACTCATCTTACCATACTTCATCTTTTAACCTCTTGCTCTGCTTTTAAAACCTTTTACCTAAATTATTTTAATTGTTCTCATCCGAGACTTGACGACCTTTTGGGTGAAACCCCTCACCATCACTTGTTTTTATTTCTTCAACGGGCTAACATTCTTTTTTCGGTGTGAAGTGTCTGCACTTGTCTGACTTGTATCTGGATGAGGACACCCCCCCCCCCACACCATCCAGATGTCATTGACTCTTTGAAATCTACTTTTTACCTTTCTACAATTCGCTTTTACTCTTTTGAGATTTCATGGATTTTAGCTTTCCTTGTTTTATACAAAATCCTTTTACCTGGGAAAAACCCTGCTTATAATATTTTTTACACACGGTCTGGCACAGTATGTCCTTTTTGGACCTTGTGCCATTAAACGTCAACCAACCAACCAACCGATTATGTACCAATCATCCATCACTTTTATGTTTTATCTTGTTTTTTGTATGCCATTTCTTTTTTGAAGGAAGGGGGGGGGGAATGTTGTTGAGTCCGTAAATAGTACTTTCTTTATGTGCATGCAAATTATGTCCTCCCCCCCTTGAAGAAGTCTGCGTACGCTACTGTGGCGCGTGGATGTACCCACACACTACATTAGCCATACTGCTCAAGAGGGTGACAATTAAAGATCCAATTAAGAATAAATTAGTGGAAAACTGTGACACTGCTACGATAAAAGAAATATATTGCTATAACGCAAATGTGATGACTTATTTTTGGAATATTTTGACATTTCTCTCATGCGTAAATGATCCTCATCTCTAAATCTATCGCATTTTTACTTTCCGAACCTGTTCTATGTATGGAAAGTATTGTAATCATGAAAATATTCGACTTTTAAGATTTTCATGTATTTATACATTTTCGGGCATTAATTCATTTATGTTGTTTTTGTGGTGATGTATTTATGTATGTGTGTAATTGTGTACTTGAGCAAACACAGTAGCTCCTAAACAGTGCATTTGATTGAGCTGAAATTTTGTGTATATATTATAGACCACCATCGCATGACCCATATTGATTTTCGCATGTACAGGATGTACGTTTTGCAGGCTTTTTACAAGACTGCAAAATAAATTTAATACATTGGATGGGAGTTCTTGAAAGTGTACTAGCGTCTATTGAGTATTTCAGTATTTTTTGTAATGGCAAGCCTACACGAAGGGCTTCTTCTTATGGGAGAGGGAGCCTTGGGTGACTTTTTTAAGGGGTTTTAATGCCTATTTGCGTTGTATCTGCATGCACATAAAAACACCTGAAACTCCAGACCCTTTGATCAACAGCCACGAGATATGCCCCAAAGCGGGACCAGTACACTTTGGCTATCTACTATACTCATTGTCTTAACGCTAGTGTCTAAAAGGTGCATTTGATTGAGCGAAAATTCAGTATGCATTTTATAGATCTCTATGGCACATGACCTGCAAATATTTTGGTGTGTTTACAGCTTATAGTTTGTTCACAGGTTTGCAAAACAAGATTCTTATACATTATGGTCTATAGACACCAATAATTTAAGGTGTACTAGTGAATAAATGTTGCATTCGTATAAGCTCAAATTCAGTATGTATATTCTAGGTCTTTGTTTTACAACCTGTTTAGATTCTCGTAAGTGTAGGATTTAAATTTTTTTTTTTTCATGTCTACAAAATGTATTCTTACACATTGTGGTCTATACAGTCTTGTTTGAAGTACACTAGCATTTGTCCACTGTATTCGATTGAATTGCATCTAATTTATGTGAATGCTTGCTAAAGATCAAGTATTCCGAAAGTAGACTGGAGTCATTCCATTCAATTTTTATTTATTTATTTGCCAGGAGAGGACAGCTCGCGTCATTGAATGTGTTGCTTAAAGCTACATATACATTCTTCCCAGAATTTCCCGCCACAATTTGGAACCTCATCAGAAGGTGGGGGGACTTCTGAATATTGACACCCCTCGGAAACTGCTAGCAACCGCCCCGAGGGCTTTCGGAACCACAGATTTAATGTTCACGTACACCGCATGTACACGGTGGTCTTTAGTGGTAAGACGGTATCGAACTCACAACCTTCCGTTACGAGTCCAATGCCTTAACCACTAGGGAGAGTATTTATTTTTTAGGGGGAGGGAGAGACAGAAGTAGCACAGTCTGTTCAACTGCATGATGGGCAGGATAGCACTTTGTAAGCAACACTTCTAAGTTTAGTGATGAGTTAAATTCTCAGTGAAAACGTGAAAAGTGCTGTGAAAACTATAGGATGACATGTAGTGCATATGTGATTATAGTGGATTTTCATGTGTTTGTTTTACAAATTCCAATCCTGTTAATCAAATACACCACATTCTTTTTAATACGTAGCTTGTAGCTTTTTTTAATTGTCGCTTTCTTTCTTCACTTTCTCGCACGAGGTAAAAAAAAAGTACTGTAGAACTCCAATTATCTGACTATCTGAATCGCTTTCAGAATTTCAGAAAAAAATTAACATGGAATTGTATTGCGATTGGCAAAATATGCGATTCTGTCTATGTGTGCTACTGTCCTTTTTCTCTGCGAAGCTAGTGTAGGCGCAGCATGAACAATCACTTTCATTTACAGTTCAGTACGTTCATACTGTACTAATGTACAGCATTTGTAAGTAAGATTGACATGTAAACATGATCCCTTTTCCTTTAATTAATTAAAAGCTCTTTTCCTTTAAAAATAGTTTTTTTATGCCATTTCCAACGTACATATGCACAATGATTAATTAAAATGCATACTACACCAATTTAAAAAAAAAAAATCCAATTGTCCGAATTTTTGAATATCCGAATAGGGTCCGGTCACAATTGATTTGGGTAATTGGAGTTTCTACTGTAACGTGAACGCGAAAAATTTCGGTATACAGATTTTGACAAAAAAAAAACAATTTTTACTACCTCTAAATTTACTTTTAGGAGTTTTTGTGAGGTATCTCATCGTACGCATGTATGTGTGTTCATATAAATGCATGTACAATCCCCTTTGTCCGACCACAAGTCCATTTTGATGAGTTTTTCCCATTGGTGCCAGTCAGCAATGCAGCTACAGAAAGGGTTTTTAGTCTGGTTTGAAAAATCAGATTTTCGACCAACTTTGGAAACAGACACCCTCACATCTTTCCTTGTGGAAAAGCAAAAATGCCTTAATTCAGAAAAAGTTTGTAATGAAAACAAATTTTCTGATTCCGAAATTGCAGCTGCTAAAAAGGCAACATAGGCAGCAAACTGTTTTTTTTAAAAAAACATACAGAGCAGCAGACTGTTCAGGAATTATGAAATGAAAAGAATAACCTGCCAAATCTGCTTTTTAATTACTTAATTTACTCGTTTGTTTAAAAAGCAGATATTTCGTAAAATTTTGAACATTAATAAAAAAAACTTATCAACCTAAAGAAACACTGAATTTTGTCTATGAAAAGAATTCTTTTATTTCAGAGCTCTATTACAAATTCCATGTTCAACATCATGATCTTACATAAATTGAAATTTCAAACATAAGTTGTAATAAAAAGCAAACTGCTCATTTTAAAAACCATAACTGTGTGCCATTTCAACTTATATTAATGAATAAAAATGTTGCATAGAATAGATGCTGAAATTTAATGTGTGAAAAAATTGCTAAGTGTGTTTTGTGGCACAGATAAGTAATTACAATTTTAAGATTGTAACTCCACATAAATCTATTGGATTTTCTTCACTAGATGTTGGCAGGTACGATGAGAGAAATATTGGAGATGCAATTTGAAGGTAAGTTTTTTAATAACAGTTTGTTACTTGTACTTTTAGTTTGACAGTGGACTAGTCGATCAAGTTCGGTTCCCATTAGAACATGAAAAATGAAGCAGTATTGACAATGGTCAGTCATAATTTGCCCCCCGCCCCGCCCGAAGTTGCTTAACATTCGATTACTGATAGAGAAAGTTGAAACTTGGCACCTCTGTGGCAGTGACATTATAAAGAACATAAAGATATTCTATAGGAATATGAAATACCAAAAATGAAACAGATGGAAAGATGATTTAGTTTTTCTAGACAAAACATAACCTCCAAGTTCCTAATCATTGTATTTTTAATTATATTGGTATTCATAATGTTTTTGTAATAATAGCTCGCACACAATTGAAACATTTTTCTTTTTATTTAATTCCTTAATTTCTAAAGGTAATATTCTACTAAAATTTTTAAATATTATTTGAAAGCAACATTTTTGTTATTTTAATAACTACTATGTTATCTACTGTTTTTCCTTAATTTTCTAAAATTTAATACTGGTGAAATATCACTATTAAAAAATATATTCATGCTTTTTCTAAAATAAGGTTGTCATTGAAAAACAAATGTGTAAGATTTTCTACCTATTTTTTAAGTGTCAGTTACTGGTGCCAAAATCTTTTTTTTGTGGTGTCAGTTACTGGTTCTTCTACCATGACAACATAAAAAAATCTTGAAAAATAAAAAATTTCAATATTGTTGAATAAATTATTTCCTAGAAGAGTTATGAAAGGGCACATCAGTTGTGAAAACAAAAAGCTTGTTTTGGTATACTGTGGAACCTGTCCAATGTGACCACCCTCAGAAAGAACAAATTTGGTCACTTTGTAAAGATAGTCACCAGGTGGAAAAGTATGGTGATTGTCAAGTGAAATTGTATAAAAGTGGTTGCCGTTGACCGATGATCTCTTTACCAAAGTGGTCATTTTAGCAGGTTCTGCTGTCGTAAGTAGCAAATACTAGATAATTTTTATATTGTTGTTTCAGTGTCATTTACTAGTCCACCTGCCCTAATAACATTTGTCATAGTCCATCTTTTGCAAATTTTGATTTAAAAAGAAAAATTTTAAGTATTGTCTACAAGATAATCAAAGATTTAAGAATTATTGATGAAAGTTGTTTTTCGTAATAAATCTAAAAGTACACAAATATTACATAACTCAGTGGGAGCATCAAATTACAATATTTTGGCAGCCCTAATTGATAGTGCCTACTGATTGTGCAGATTTTACAGTAATTTGGAATCTAATAAGTTTTTTAATGTTTTAGGAAACTATTTAGAAGCCAAGAAAAATCCTTTAGTTTATTAAAATGTGTCTCAAATAGTATAATTTCAAAGCCACCAGAAATAAAGTTAAAACCGATCTTTTGAAATTAAAATTTGGTTTCAATCTAGTTACGATCAATACTATTGAGCATTCAAGTTTTATTATATAAATTAAGTGCCTATTTATTTTCTTTTATCTGATAAATTACATTTTATGTTTACTAGTGATCTACCTAAAATGTTTGGTCTGTAAAAAGTGTAATACTGTGCTTGATCATTTATTAAATGTTAATTATGATGTACATCTTTTGAATTAGGTATTAGGTAAACCTAGTTCTGCACTTTCAATCAAGATGTCAAATGATGAAAAAACTAGGATAAAGTTACAACAAGAAAAATTAGGCCCAGAAGGACTGAAAGAAAAAGGAGAGATCTTCAAAAAGGCTCTTGAACAGAATCAGGTAAAATAATGAGTATTTATGCTTTTAGCCCCGTACTCCCATTTCAAACTTGAAATGTGTGAAATCTCATAATTCCAAAAAAAACAGTTTGAAAAAAAATTCTATCCCACTCCTTTTTGTTTCTGATGCATGAAGAATTTATAGTTTTTTCTGCTAATAAATTTTACTACTTTCATATACAAATTCAAAGCAATTTTAATTATTATGTATTCATGAAATATTATATTTACTAAATAAAATCTAATTGTGTAAATTTGTGTATTTTTCTGTTACAATGAGTTTTGTTAAAAAAAAAAAAAAAAAATGATACTTTTTTAGTGCATTCAATTACCTACAGATTTTGAGAGTCTGCTATGTGTTTGCGGTAAGCACTTTGTAATTTTAAGTTTTATTGATTACCCATAACACTGAAAAACAAATCTTAACAAAATTTCTGTTCCTCAATGTACATTGAATGTTTTTCTTGAATTTCAAAGTGCTGAAAATAATGGGTTTGTAAATTTTCTATCTCCCTCTAATTTTAAGGAATTTCATTTATATCATTTAGCTTATCATATATAGCAACTATAATACACTATCTATTTTACCTGTGATTGATTTTTCATATGTTAGGTATGCAACCTTGAATAGATGGTGTTATTTGTCTTGTAATCTTTTTTTTCACTTAAAGCCACAGTACTTGAAACCTGTCTTTCATCATGTGAAAATTGTTATTTCTTCCGTTAGTCTTTTTACACAAAATTTGTTATTAATTCCATACTTTCCTGTAAAATGAATGAAAAATGACTAGAAGATGTCTTAATGAACCTGATTCTTTTTGTTATGTGTGCAGTGAATTAAAAAAAAAAAAAGTGTTTTTATGCCACTAATAAAGACTACCTATAACTTGTAATTTGTGTGTGTAGTAGGTGAACAAGATAAGAAATAGGTACCTCATTCTTGTTAAACATGATGTGCCAAAAGATCTCTATGAGTGTAAGGTATAAGAAAGACTATGACTTCTGCTGTACCAATAATTTAGCATGAACCAAAAAATTATTTAAATTACTGCAGTTTTTGTATTACTGCAATTTTTATACACCAAAATAAACTCCAGAAAATTTTACGTATGGCAATACAGGAGTGGAAATGTATACCAAAAAAAAAAAAAAAAGCTTTCAGAACTATTTTAATTACGATTGCAGTGTTGGAATCTTTCTCCAAAGGAATACTAATATGTATGTTTACACAGATCAACATAAACACTACTTATTTTTCTTTTTTCAACAAAAAGTGATTTATGTTATTGTAATAATATAAGCAGTTTAATATTTGCTTTAAATTGTGTCAATATAACTCTAAATAATTGTGATTGTTCATCAATGGCTTGAAAACTAACTTGAAAGCTGTGCTATTCCATAACAGAAATGCTCTACCATCTGTTTCAGTTTTATATTCTTACAAAATAAAAGAATATAATGAAAATATGAAGATACTAATGAAAATATGAAGACTACATGAAATTGATTATTTATCCACATGATTGGAATATCTGTGCAGATTTCGCTGTAATTGCCATTTTCATTCGTTTGCTACTAGGTATACACAAGTATGATTTTTTTTAAAAAGAAAGCTGACATCAAATTACTTCACCATAATAAAAAAGTATTCCCATTGTAAAATAGTAGGGTTTAGCAATTTCTCGCCACATATAAAAGATATTGCCAAGATAGATTCAGTTTGGGAATTTATTTCTTGGGGCCAAACTTAGCAATGAATTGCCAAAAGTGCACAATCTTGGCAACATTTGACTTTCAATTACGACTTTTTAACCCTTTAGGCAGTGGTTTAAGAACTTGTTTTTTACCCTCTTTTCTTAGTGAAAACATATCGGAAGGTGACCACACAGGGATCTGTCCTCTTTGAAAATGGACACTCAACATAATTCAATACCAGAAAAGTGGACACTTCACAAAATTAAACTTCAGAAAAATCAATCTTTCATAAAATTCAGTTTTAGAAAAATGGACCTTTCACAAAACTCAGTTTTACCAAATTGGCCCTTTCATAAAATAACTTTTCACCACTGTTTACCCATTTTTATAAAATTATTATTTTTTAATTATTATATCTTATTAAATACCTATTTTTCATGTATAACACACACCTTGTACTTGACTAGAAAACACTCGCATAAACAGCTTATGTCGCTATTTTACATTTTAAAGGTTTTACATTTTTTTACCTGTACGTTTTATAAATCATTTTGACTGTATTAGGTATCTTGTGTAATAAAATCCGAGAGTAAACAAACTATGTAGCTGGCTATGTGTGTATGGTTTGTGACCACCGATCTTCTTATGCGTGTGCCTTTTGATTGCATAGCGCCGAGATTGGTGGTCTCAGACCTTCCAAATTTTGTATACGACTTCACTAGAACATGTCCTAACACACCTCAGAACAATTTTTTATAAATTCGAATTTTAAAAATGTTTTATGCGATTTTTGACATTTTTTCTCGCTTAATACGTAATAACGGCAGTAATTACACTCACAGTAGAACTATTTTTTCATCATTGAATAGAGGAAAAATTTTCTTTTAAAAACAGTTTGTTCTGACTCTGTAGCATAATTTTCAGATTTTGGGGGATTTTTTTTTTTTAAATTATTTTTTTACGGTGATTTCTGTTAAGTAGTTTTAAAACTGTTGCATCTTGAATTCTGTCTATCATAACTTTTTGATATTTTGTCAAATGACGGAGCATGCATTTCGCCCTCTTAAAAGAAAAGCCAGAGAAAAAGATAAATTAGGAGATTTTTTACGAATTTTTAAGTAAAGAAGTATTTTTAATTCACCTTAATTCTTCTGGGGGGGGGGAATGTAAAATAGAGACATAAGATATTTGTGCGAATTACTCATCAGTTAAATTCAAAATTAAGATTATATTTTTTCTTTAGTATATTTTCTCTATGTTCAAATTTTTTATGAATGTATATTTTATAACTGTGTCTAAATGACCAGAAGTTAATTTAAAACTTGTTATTTCTGCACATTTAATTAAAAATTACTTTTCATTAGCTGACAAACTAGTAGTAAAATGTATTATATTTAGAAATATAAAGTGTTTCCTTTTAAATGCCATGTGCACAAGATCAGAACAGTTTGAATTTTCATTCTTTCGTGACATATGTAAATGATATGTGCCTCACACATTCTCTAAATGTCTAGAATTGCGGCATAATTGCTACATTTTTAAACAGTCAGGATTTGACGAATTTTGCAATGTCTTTAAGGAACGACTTCTATTAGGCGAATATAAGCCAGTTTTCTCTGGCCTGATGGAACGGTTCGGTGATTTATAGCGTAATATCAGCCACTATAACTGAATTTTATGGATGGATTCTGAGAATATATCTGCCTTTGCTGTTGTAGCAACGAGTGTTTGACAAATATCAGGGATTTTCTCCTCCTGGCAGTCACCTTTTTTCATTCTTTCGACTTAGTTAAGCAAGATTGTTATTTCTCACGATCACCCCTGGCTTTTAATACGCAGTCTATAAGTCCAGCGCTCGAAGGGCAAACAGGCGGACATATCAAAGGATTTCTAACATTGATGATTACGTCTAAACTACAATGACATTAGTTTGATGTATCGTGGCTGGCTGGGAAACTTATTTCAGGTGAAAAAGGTACAATGCTGCATTGGTACTAGGTTTGAACAATTTCTGGCCAAATATTTGAGATATCACCCAGTTCGATTCAGTTTTAAAGACTTTTTTGGCACTTAATTTGGTGATATTTCACCAAAAGCTGCCAACCTTAAAAGAGTTTGTGCAGAGCCTCATTATCACTTGAGAAAATCAGAACACAGGGCCCAAATCCATCTAATATATTCTTAAATATTCTTTGTTTATTTCATCACAAATATATGCTGAAATTTTTAAGATTAGAAAAAGGAATTTTGTGTTTAAAATAGACCACCTTTTCCTTGACAAATAAGATTTTTACCGATATTAGTTGAAATTGAATTTCCATTAGTCAACTCAAGTGTGTCACTATGGGTACATAACTAAGGAATGGGGCAGTTTTAAGTTTTTGCCCAGCATTGAAAATTTAAGTACCTTTTTTGTTATTTTAAACTATATTATTTTACTGAATTGACTAAACAATTGATTGTATGTTACATATGTAATACCATGTTAATGTACTTACAGTGCAAATTTATAATATACTAGCCAACTGGTTTGGCCATCTTAATAAATCTTGTTTGAAGAGAATCCTGTTTCTCACCAACATCCTTTTCCTTAATCTAACAATCCTGTTCTTCTTTCCTTGGCACTGAAATCTCTCAGATTCTGAAAGGAATTTAAAATTAAGATGGTTAAAAAAGTAAGATGGTTTAATAGTAAAATTCTACAAAAAAGTACACACTATTTTCGTCCTTTATTAATTCTGAAGAGCTTCTGGAAATATTGTCCGTTTTTCAGAATATCAAAAAAATGGAAAGAAATATAAGAAGTTCTGAGGAATGTGAACACTTACCTGATATGATAGCTATATATGCTGTAGTTCACTCACAAAATGAAACACAGGCACACACACACACAGACTAACGATTTTATTGTAAACTATTTTATAAATGCACCATTCAAAATGACATCAATTTCACTTGCAATATCTAACAGGAAAACTGCTAAAAGCAAAAAATAAATAAATAGATAAATCTCGCGTAGTTTACTTTTCATCCTAGCGGATAATGTAGATACCCATTATATAGCTCATCGTATAATCTTTGCACCTGCTAACTAGGTTTCTAATATATGTTGAATCTCCTGACACCAGAATGACCCCATTCACACTTGCAATCTGTAATTTTAATTATTGAAGGCAAATAAATAAATGAATCTCATGTAATTCACTTTTCACTCTATCAGATAATGTAGAATCTTATTATTTCCAAAAAGGGTGTAATTGTTAATATATTATGATG